>JADRCD010210714.1:0-46178 GCA_019843815.1 Montemys delectorum
TAGGATATGTTGGTAATATTAATTTTCATATTAAGATATTAAGAAAAAGTAATTGTCACTTCCTGTTGTTTTTGTTGTAAGAGGTGGAATTAGGCTTGTGTGGATTTGTTGAAAGGTTACTTTCTTGCTTCTTCTAGGGTGTAGTTTTGCTCCTTATGTTTTCCATCTATTATCCTTTGTAGGGCTGGATTTGTGGAAAGATATTGTGTAAATTTTGTTTTGTCATGGAATATCTTGTTTTCTCCATCTATGGTAATTGAGAGTTTTGCTGGGTATAGTAGCCTGGGCTGGCATTTGTGTTCTCTTAGGGTCTGTATGACATCTGCCCAGGATCTTCTAGCTTTCATAGTCTCTGGTGAGAAGTCTGGCGTAATTCTGATAGGCCTGCCTTTATATGTTATTTGACCTTTTTCCCTTACTGCATTTAAAATTCTTTGTTTAGTGCATTTGGTGTTTTTATTATTATGTGACGGGAGGAGTTTCTTTTCTGGTCCAGTCTATTTGGAGTTCTGTAGGCTTCTTGTATGTTCATGAGCATCTCTTTCTTTAGGTTAAGGAAGTTTTCTTCTAGAATTTTCTTGGAGGTATTTACTGGCCCATTACCTTGGGAGTCTTCACTCTCTTCTTTACCTATTATCCTTAGGTTTTGTCTTCTCATTGCATCCTGGATTTCCTGGATGTTCTGGGTTAGGAGCTTTTTGCTTTTTGCATTTTCTTTGACTGTTGTGTCAATGTTTTCTATGGTGTCTTCTGCCCCTGAGATTCTCTCTTC
This sequence comes from Montemys delectorum, assembly GCA_019843815.1. Classification (NCBI taxonomy): domain Eukaryota; kingdom Metazoa; phylum Chordata; class Mammalia; order Rodentia; family Muridae; genus Montemys; species Montemys delectorum. The sequence goes on from JADRCD010210714.1 coordinate 773, forward strand.
TATCTCTTGTATTCTGTTGGTGATGTTTGCATCTATGACTCCTGATTTCTTTCTTAGGTTTTGTATCTCCAGTGTTGTCTCTCTTTCTGATTTCTTTATTGTTTCTATTTCCATTTTTAGATTCTGGATGGTTTTGCTCATTTCCTTCACCTGTTTGATTGTGTTTTCCTGTAGTTCTTTAAGGGATTTTTGTGTTTCCTCTTGAAGAGCTTCTAGCTGTTTACCTGTATTCTCCTGTATTTCTTTGAGGGTGCTATTTATGTCTTTCTTAAAGTCCTGTATCATCATCATGAGAAGTGATTTTAGATCTGAATCTTGCTTTTCTGGTGTGATGGTGTGTCCAGGACTTGCAACGGTGTGAGTATTAGGTTCTGATGATGCCAAGTAACCTTGGTTTGTGTTGTTTATATTCTTATGATTGCCCCCCCATCATCTGGTTATCTGTACTGCTACCTGCCCTTGCTAAATCTGACTGGAGCCTGTCCTTCCTGTGATCCTGATTGTGTCAGAACTCCTCAGAGTCAAGCTGTCTCTGTGATCCTATGATTCTGGGATCCTGTGACCCTGGGCTTGTTAGAGCACCAGGGAGTGGAGCTTCCTCTGGGTGTTTTGGGAATGACTGCAGAGTTTGAGCCCAAGGTCTGTTTAGGGCACCGGCTGGCCCAGACAGACCAGAAGAAACCAGAACCACTGGGCTGGCAGAGTTCCTGTGTGCCTGGTCCTGCTGGTCCCAGTTACTCCCAGTGTTGGGACAGATGTGTCTGATCCTGGGAGTGTTAGAGCGCCTGGGAGTGGAGCTTCCTCTGGGTGTTGTGGGACTGGCTGCAGAACTTGCGTCCAAGGTCTGCTCAGGGCACCAGCTCAGACAGACCGGAAGGAACTCGAGCCACTGGGCTGGCAGAGTTCCTGTGTGCTTGCCTGGTCCCGGCTGGTCCCAGTTTCTCCCAGTCCTAAATTGCATTCTTAATTAAAGAATGTGCCTGTGAGTGTGTGTTCTGTGTGTGTGCTTTGTGAATGAACTCAGAACTCAGGCCGTCGGCCCTCGCTATTTATTCTACTTACTCTATTTACTGAACCACGCCACAAGCCCAGGGATGATATAGCTCCAGTCTCGAAATCCTTACATGTAAAACTTTTGAGAGGGAGGAGGAGGCCAGAGGCCTGGGCCGGCTCGTGCCCCGCCCAGTTCAAGTTGGACCCGCCCCCGTGATGGGCGTGCCCCGCAATGTTGTGGCGGCCGCGTGCCAGCGGCCTTACGTCACCCGCACGCACTCTGGCGGGGCCCCCGGTTCGGTGGCCGCCGGAAGCGGGGCGTGGCCACCGCTAGGGCCCCGCGGCCGCCGTCGCTGCCGCCTGAGTGATCTGCTAAGCGGCCGGCGGCGCTCAGCTCCCCGCCAGTCAGGCAGCTGGGCGGCCACTCTGTTTTGAGGTCCTCGCCGCCCTTCCACGTCTCCCGGAAGAGCTAGCCGGCAGGTCCGGGAGCAGCCGGCTGCTGTGGCGGCCCGGTCGGGCGACGAGGCCGCGGCGTTGCCGCTCGGCGTCCTCAGGTGAGGCGCGACCAGGCCGCGGGCGGGATGGCTTGGCCTGCGGGACCCAGTCTCCGCCTTTCCCGAGCGCCGTCGTGCTCTTCTTCGCTCAGGGCCAAGGAAGGGGACGCCACAGCCCCGTAGGCTCCGGACACCGAGGCTGACCTGCCCTCCACCCCTACTCTGCTCTGGGGGCGCAGTGCGGTGTGTTCTCGCCTCCCGGGGACCGAGGTCACACGCCGGGCCGGCCACTGACCCCTGACCCCACCTCGGTGTGACATCTGACCTTCCAAGTGGCTTTGCCCCACGGGAAGTCCCTTCTTGGAGTCTGTCAGTCACTGAGACAAGAGCTCAGACCCCAGCTCAGTGTCTACAGTCCATGAGAAGGGTGATGGGAGGCAAGACATTAATTGGGTTTTTGTTGTTGTTGTTTTTTTGTTTTGTTTTTTATTAGAGCTAATTTTCTCTCACTCATCACCAACTTTTACATTGCGCTTGTGTGGCGTTTTATAAGTCAGAATGCATGTTACATTCCGTTTTCATTTGATTTCTCAGAAACTGAAATACACACCTAGTTTCCTAAAGAGTGTGTTTAAACAGTTAACTCCGGAGGTTAGATGCAGAGAGGTTGAAAGGTGGGCTGACCACTAGGTTGACTTAGATTCCAAAGCCTGAGGTGCCAGACTAAGTTCTGGGATCTTGCGAAACCATATCCATGTTTGTTTCTAAAGGACATTGCAGTTTACCATATACTGTAGCTGAGAATGTTCTTAGTGATACTATTTGCACAACACTTGACATATAAGGATGATTTGCTTCAGTAGTGTTTCTAGGAGTGCCTGTGTGGGTTAGATTCGGAATTCATTAGTGAGCAAACCAGTCATTGTGTTTATCCACCCACTCCCCTTTCCCCAGCAGGGAGAGACAGATGTTTTAAAACAGTTACAACCTGAAGAAAATGTAAGGCAAAAGAAGGGCGTGCACACAGAATAAAAGGACCTAGCATAGATGGGAAGGAAAGACCACTCTGATGCCAGTTTACTGACGAAACCCAAGAGTTAGCTACATAACAGTTCCAAGCCAAAGCAATGCTGACCACATTCAACCAACATTGCTGACTTTGTAGTTTACTTTATTCTACAGCTTGAAGGTTCATTTTACTTCATTGTCTTGACTTATGCTGTACCTGGAAGGTGTTTGCATGTGTTGGTTGAATAGCTAATTTATACAGTCACTTTTTTTAAAAAAAAAAAAAATTGAACTCAGCTCAACATATACATGGTAGGTACTAAGTATTTAAATTACTGAAAAATTACTTTCGACCTATATATGCTGCATATATAAATCACAGGAGTGCTTCACTTTTAGTTTTGTTTGTTACTGTTTTTCAAGACAGGGTTTCCCTGTGTCTCTGGCTGTCCTGAAACTCACTCTGTAGACTGGGATGGCATCAAACTCAAAGATCCACCTGCCTCTGCCTCCCAAGTGCTGGGAATAAAGGCGTGTGCCACCACCACCTAGTAGGAGTGCTTCACTTTAATAGTAAATCAAATGGGTTTTGTTTTTCTTTCTTTTTTTTTTTCTTTTTTTCCCAAGTTCAGCCCTTTGAAACAAATTTCAGAGGCTTTTTATTTGGTTGTCCTGGAATTTTTGCCAAGCCTGTATGAATTTGTTATGACACCCATGAAAAAGTATCATAGGCCAGAGGGATTAACAGTAGAAACTGATTTTTCTCACAGTTCTAAGTCCACAATGATGATATTGGTTGACCTGTTTATATTATTATTATTTTACTTACTTCTTGTGTGTGCACTTGCGAATGTGGGCATATGTGTGGACAGAGGACGACTTTCCTGAGGCTTCTGCCTCACTCCTCAGTAGGTTGTGTGGTTTGAATTCAGATTGTGGAGCTTCAGGGCTAGGGCTTTTACCTCTCCAACTGCCTGAAGGCTGATTGCTGAGGGTTTTCTTTTGTCTTACAGATAGCTGTCTTCTTGTTTTCACTCTCTTTATGACTATTCGTGTACATATCTCTTAATAATAGACATCAGTTTAATTTAAATTATATCTTTAAAGACCTTGTTTCTATTAAGTGACATTCTGAGGTCTTTGGGTTTGGAGTTCAGTATGTGAATTTTGGGAAATACAGTACAGTCTGTAACATGTTTTTGCTATGTTAAGATTTGCACTGGGCAATGATGGCGCATGCCTTTAATGCCAGCACTTGGGAGGCAGAAGCAGGCTGATCTCTGAGTTCGAAGCCAGCCTGGTCTACAGAGTGAGTTCTAGGACAGCCAGAGCTATACAGAGAAACCCTGTCTCGAAAAACAAAAACAAAAACAAACAAACAAAAAAGGATTTGCCCTTTGTTGAAATAATAAGGAAAATAGTAGTAGTTGTAATAACGATAGTGGAAGCTAGTAGAGGGGTTTTCTGTATGCCAAGCTTCTCAGAAAGTGTTCCCCACATTATTTGATCTTAAAACTGTTCTGAGCTACATGTACTGATGAGTCCCTGTAGCCATAAGTACTTGGAAAGTTCAGATAGGAAGTTGATTTGTTCACAGAAGCCTGGGCTGCACAGCACAGACCCATCACAGAAATACTTACAAAAACATTCTGTAAGGAAGTATACTTACTGTCCTCCATTTTCAAGATAAGGTTTCTCAGCTTCTAGTAGTAATTTGTTCAGGGTTGTCTATCTAGTATGAAGCAGGTTAGGATTTTAGCCCAGGACTCTTTCCAGATGACAGTGCTCAAATCGTGTTCTTTTTTTTACTTTTACAGGTTCGTCAGTAGGATTACTTTGCTATCATCATGTCTTGGTTTGCTGATCTTGCTGGAAGGGCTGAAGATCTTTTAAACCGAGTGGATCAGGGGGCTGCAACAGCTCTCAGAAAGGAGAATACCAGCAACGTCTTTTATAGCAAGAATACTGAACTTCACCAGCAAAACACAGATTCAACTTACCAGACTGGGCAGAAAGCTAACTATATTTCCTCAGCTGCTGATAACATCCGACATCAGAAAGCCACCATCATAGCTGGCACAGCAAATGTGAAAGTCGGATCCAGGACAGTCGGGGATGCCGCCCATCCCACTGAACATGCATCTGTCCCTAGGCCTTCATCCCAATTTGTTCGAAGGAAAAAATCAGAGCCTGATGATGAGCTGCTATTTGATTTCCTTAACAGTTCCCAAAAAGAGCCCACTGGGAGAGTGGAAATCAAGAAAGAGAAGGGCAAAGCTCCTGTCTTTCCAAGTTCTCAGTCATCAGGTGTCAGTTCTGTCAACACCAGTGTAACCACCATCAAGGCCATGGAAGAAAATTCTGAGAGCCAAAGTCCTGGTAGTTAACCAGTCTATTTCTTTCATAAGTAGATTGGATGTGCCCTCCCAAGTGAAGGTGTTTGAATAGTGTTCTTCATCCTGTTACAGGATCTCACCTATAGGGATAAGAGAAGGACCTTTGCCAGTGTGTAGTGTAAACAAGGACAACAACATTGTCTACTTCTAGTCAATACTGTCTTAGAGTAGTGTTTCAAGGCTAGCCTGGTCTATAGAATGAGTTCCAGGATAACCAGGGCTACACAAAGAAACTCTGTCTTGAAAAAACAAAACAAGGGCCGGGCGGTGGTGGCACACGCCTTTAATCCTAGCACTAGCACTTGGGAGGCAGAGGCAGGCAGATTTCTGAGTTCGAGGCCAGCCTGGTCTACAGAGTGAGTTCTAGGACAGCCAGGGATACACAGAGAGAAACCCTGTCTCAAAAAAACAAACAAAAAGAAAAAACAAAAAAAAGCAAAAATTAGTCTCTGACTAATTCTTCTCCATTGAAATCTTAATATTTTTATTTATATGCTATGCTACAGTCTTTTTTTTACAAGCTTATTTATTGAATAGCATACAGATTTTTAAAAATTATGTGATAAGTGGTAAATATATTCTAAATTATGATTTTTCTTTGACTTTTGATTTAAACTTTTAATTGTAAATAATAGATTTTCCTACTTTTATGATTTTTTTTTAACATTGTGATCAGATTTTAAAAACCTTTTTTTATTTGATCTAATGAAGGTGTCAATATTTTAAAATATATATGTCTATTTTCTGGAGGTGTGTGGATACACATGTGCCACAGAAGCATGTAGAGATCAAAGGACAATTTGAGGGCGTTCTCTCCTTCTACCATGTAGATTCTGGGACTTTAGCTCAGGTTGTGAGGCTTGGCAGCAAGAGCCTCTGTCTGCTGAACCTCTTATCTTGAGGACCCTGACTTTTTGGGGGGAAAGTCTGTCTTTCTTTCTTTCTTTCCTTCTTTCTTTCTTTCTTTCTTTCTTTATTAATATTTGGAGACAAGATCTAGAACTTGTAATTGTTCTAATTCTTGTCATTGTAGCTAAGTGCTAGGATTACTAGTATTGGCCTGGGTCTCATTGTGATACTAGTTTTGAGAACTATTCTATCCCAGGCTGGCCTTGAACTCACAAGGTAGCCTATCACCATCAGTGTCATGGTGATGCTTCTGCCTTAGACTCTAAGAGGTGGGATTATAGTGTACTACCACACCTGGCTTCTTGTGTTTTTAGTTTGCATTTACTTGATTACCAAAGACACTGAGGCACCATGTTATTACTTGTTTATCTAACCTTTTGGAAAATCCCCTTCTGCCTATGTAATTTAAAAAATAAGTAAATTGTGGAGCTAAACAAATAGCTCAGTGGTTAAGAGCACAGGCTGCCCTTTCAGAGGACCTGGGTTTTGTTAACATCACCCACATGGCAGCTCACAACTCTCTGCAACCCCGGTTCCAGGGGATCAGGTCTCTTCTGGCTTCCAATTGGCACAGGGCATTTATGAAATGCATAGACATACATATAGGCAAAATATGTATACACATTAAAAAATAAAAATAGCCCAGCGGTGGTGGCACACGCCTTTAATCCTAGCACTTGGGAGGCAGAGGCAGGCAGATTTCTGAGTTTGGGGCCAGCCTGGTCTACAGAGTGAGTTCCTGGACAGCCAGGGCTACACAGAGAAACCCTGTCTCGGAAAAAAAAAAAAAAAAAAAAAAAAGAGATGTGCACTACCATGTCTGAAGGAAAATAATTAAAAAATAAAAATAAAATAAGTTAAATGTGAATTTGCATCACATTTAGTTAAAAACAAGATAGATTTGAACTCCTGTGGTATCCGTTGGCAAGACGTTTTAGATTCAGCTTGGGGTAACATTGCTGTGACTTGTGGACCTAGTCTTCTCGGCTTGAACCTCACACCTGTTCTGTTGTACCTGTTGTACCTTCTTAGTGTTTTCATTGCTGATACTTCTACCCTGCTTTTTTTTTCTGGAAACAAGAAAACTCAGAGTTTAAATTATCTCTGGCAGCCAGAGGCAGGTGGATCTCTGTGAGTTCAAGGTGAGCCTGGCCTACAAAGTGAGTTCCAGGCATCCAGGGCTGTTAAACAGAAAAACCTTGTCTCCAGAAAAAAAAAATGTCTTCTTCCCAGAAGTGTTTTATATTCTGTCCTCTTTCTTCTAGTGTGTCCAGATTTGAGGATCTTTGTAGGTCTGTAGATTCCACTTGTGAGAGTAGATTTTCACTAGAAGGGTATCTGTTGAGAATTAATAGTATTTTTCTGGGATCCAAACTATAGCAGCCTTCCAGAAACAAGTGACTGTTGCTTGCATAGTGACTGTTACTGTACGCAAGTGTGTTCTTGTCTTACAGACGTGAACAGTTCTGACTCTGTGCCTGAAGTTCACAAGGAATCCTCAGAGGAAAGCACAGCGTCAAATGCTACCAGCGTGGAGCACAGCTCTGCACCTAGTGATGGGAGCAGGTCGCACGAGCTGTCCAATCTCCGACTGGAGAATCAGCTGCTCAGGAATGAAGTCCAGTCTTTAAACCAGGAAATGGCCTCCTTACTTCAGAGATCCAAAGAAACTCAAGAAGGTAGGACTTTAATGGGGCTTGTGAAGTGTTATTTCCATGGAAATGTAGGGTCTAAATTTAGAAATAGAGCCAGTTCTATGAAAAAAAAAAGTTCTATTCTGAACTTTAAAAATTTATTTATTTGTTTATATTATGTATGGGTATACTGTAGCTATCTTCAGACACAGCAGAAGTGGGCATCAGATCCCATTATAGATGGTTGTGAGCCACCATGTGGTTGCTGGGATTTGAACTCAGGACCTCTGGAAGAGCAGTCAGTGCTCTTAACTGCTGAGCCATCTCTCCAGCCCTGTTCTGAACTTTAAAGGAGAACTATTTTATGAACCAAAGTTAAGGTATGTAAAGTGTTAGATACTAGTAGGCATGGTCAAAGTGTTGCCGCTCCAGAGACCATATGAACGTGGAAACCAGTGTGAATAATGCCTTCCAGAAATGTGCAGTGGCTAATCTGTAAGTAGAAAACCCTCTAATTCTTCAGAAATTATTAATTAAAAAAAAAAAAGTTGGAACTGGAGACATGGCTCAGCAGGTAAGAGAGAATTGACTGCTCTTCCTGAGGAGCTCAGTTCTGTTCCAAACACTCACATGGTAGGTCAAAACCATCTATAATTCTAGTTCTAGGGGATCTGATGCCCTTTTCTGACCTCTAGGGGCATGTGGCATGCATGTGGTGAATAAACATGCATGCAGACAAACACCCATACACATTTAAATAAACAAATCTTTTAAAGAAATTACTTTGGGTCTGTGGTGTGGTGTTGACAGAGGGGGTATGAGTATGTGCGGCTGAGGAAAGAGGAAAGGGGCAGGAAATGGTTATCCTGGTTCCAGTGCGGCCAGTGAGAACAGTGCAATTGAATGGTAGGAAGTTTTATTTAGGCATGAAACACAGCCAGAGGAGCAAAGTAAAGTTACTAAAAACTGACTAGAAAATGTAGAATATTTCCTGAAACCCTGTGAAATTTGTTTCAAATTTTTAAAAATTGTTTTTGGGGGCAGACTACATATATCATTATGTATACCATGAAAAGATGTGTTGTTCTGCTTGACTTAAGAAATTTTATTTTTTTATAGAATTAAATAAGGCAAGAGTAAGAGTTGAAAAATGGAATGTTGACAATTCAAAGAGTGATCGAATAACTCGGGAACTACGAGCTCAAGTAGATGACCTCACTGAAGCAGTGGCAGCAAAGGATTCCCAGTTGGCTGTCCTCAAAGTGCGACTGCAGGAGGCTGACCAGGTGCTGAGTTCTCGCACAGAAGCACTGGAAGCCTTACAGAGTGAAAAGTCACGGTAGGTAATTCTGCTCATACAAAGAAGGCAAGCTGGAGTGGATATGTATGGTAATGTTGTAGTGTTTTTGAACTTACGAATAATCATCTTCTTAGAAATTTACTAGAGGAAAGATTTCTTATAAAGTTGGAAATGTGAATGATTAAAATGGATTCACTTTTTTTGACCCTGGAGATACATGGTTAGCAAATTCTAAATTTAAGAGAATTTGAAAAGCATAATGCCATCCATTATTTAGTATATGGTAAGTACTTACATGTGGCCTAAAAATATTCTGTCAAGAATGTCTTAGACCATCTTTGTTTGACTAATTTATAGATGCTCTAAGAATTATAGTGCTTGATTGCTTGTTCCCTGTGGGAATGCATTCTTTCATGTGATGCAGTTTTATTTTATCTTTTTTAGAATAATGCAGGATCACAATGAAGGTAGTAGCCTGCAGAATCAAGCTCTGCAGACTCTTCAAGAGAGGCTGCATGAAGCTGATGCCACTCTAAAGAGAGAGCAAGAGAGCTACAAACAAATGCAGGTTAGAGGGGAGATACTGTGTGTGTTCTCTCAGTACAGAAGGAGGGCGGGAGGGATGCCTCTTCACTTCATAGCACCTCAGATCATCAGCAGAATTTTACTATGTATTTTGTCAAACAGAAACCTGGATATTCGAAAAAATTATCTTAATCCTTGCTAAATTATTTTTATTTGAAAGTTAAAATGGTTAATATTCATCAGAGCTGTGCATCTGTCAATCAGTTTAGATATAACAGTCATTGCTATTTCACTAAGTGTACTTTGTGGCATCTTATTTTTATTTATTTATTTAGTCTTGTCTAGTTCTAGTTTAACCTAATTTATTTCCAGAGAAAATTAGGTTTTGTTTTGTTTTGTTGTTTGTTTGTTTGTTTGTTTGTTTTCTTTAGAGACAGGGTTCCTTTGTGTAGTCCTGGCTATTCTGGAACTTGCTCTGTAGACCAGGCTGGCCTCAAACTCAGAGATCTGCCTGCCTCTGCTGAAACTAAAGGTATGTGTCACCATATCTGGTTTACAGGGCTACTTTTATGTAGTTGTTTTTATGTGTAGTTTAGTCTTGAAAGTTACCTTTCTGAATCCAAAGAAGGAGTTAGTGTTTGGGGGCTGCTTTGTATTTGTTTTTATATTGTTTCTGAAACAGGGTCTCACCATATAGCCTTTGCTGTCCTGGAATTCATTTTGTAGACCAGGCTGACCTCATACTTGGAAATCTGCTTGCTCTGCCTCCTAGTGCTGGGGTTCAGGGCATACCCAGTTTAAGTGGTTTATTTTTAATAAGACTCAAAGGTAATACCAGTGAATAGCCAGGGTTGCAAATTCTTATTTTATATCTATAAACATTCTTAAAAAAAAAAAAAAAAATCTGAGGTACTTCTTTCTGGTCCTGGGGAATTTGATAAGGGGCAAATAATCTGTGTTTCAACACATAATTCATATTTAAAAATATAAGATGTTGCCGGGCGGTGGTGGTGTACACCTTTAATCCCAGCACTTGGGAGGCAGAGGCAGGCGGATTTCTGAATTCGAGGCCAGCCTGGTCTACAGAGTGAGTTCCAAGACAGCCAGGATGATACAGAGAAACCCTGTCTCGAAAAAGCCAAAAAAAAAAAAAAAAAAAAAAAAAAAAAAGAAGCTACACATAGAGACATAGAATTCTCATATGGTCTAACATTTCTACTTTAGGTATCTGCCCCAGAGATTAAAAACTGTATGTTCACATAAAATTTTGTTGGTTGTGTGTAGAGCAATATTCGTATTCTGGGAAAGCTAGAAATACAGATGGTATTTGCTGCTGGGATAAACAGGTTGTGTTATGTCCATACAAGGAAATCCTATTAAGACCATAAAGATATAATGAAGTGGAGTCTGGGGAGATCCTTTAGTAAGTTGTGTGCTATGCCAGCAGAAGGACCTGAGTTGGGATTCATGTGAAAAGGTGGATATGGTAGCACAAATCTGTGACCCCAGCTCTGGGTTAGCAGGGAGACAGGCAGATCCCTGGAGCTTTCTAGCCATGGTGAGCTCCAGGTTCAGCAAAAGACTCTGCCTCAAAAATAAATTAATTAAAATACAATAAAATGTGGTCCTACTAACCTGCTGAGGGTTGCTTCACTTTGTGGCAACTGTTCTTCTACCTCAACCTCCTAAGTACTGAAGTTAGGTGTTCTTGTACCTGGTTCACCTGTCATCTCTCTTAGAAAACAGATCCCCGCTACCAGAGTTGGAAATTATAGTTCATTAAACCTGGAAGAGACCTTGTAGAACCTTGAACAAACTCCCAGCTGTGCTCAGGAGCCACAACTTTATAGCTTTCTAATTTTTTCCTCCTCATTTTTAGTCAGAGCTAGTAAATTTCCTTAAGATACCTGAATTCATGGTTGTATGTATATTTCAAGTTAAATGGTAGAATACATATAATATAAAATTTACCACAGAGTGAGTTTGCTGCACGCCTTAACAAAATGGAAGTGGAACGTCAGAATTTGGCAGAAGCAGTTACTCTGGCAGAAAGAAAGTACTCTGAGGAGAAGAAGAAGGTTGATGAACTCCAGCAACAAGTCAAACTACACAGGTCAAGCTTGGAGTCTGCTAAGCAGGAGTTAGTTGACTACAAGCAAAAAGCTACACGGATACTGCAGGTAAGCACGAGTGCACACTATGATGTGCCCTCGCTGAGAGATGCCAGCCCTCTACACACCGGGGAATGTGTTAGCTGCATTGCCCTGCTGCACACTGAACTCTGGTGACAAGGGTAGAAATTCTTGATCTTACCACTGCTTGCTTGGTAAGATCTTCATCTCTGATGACGCTGTTGTTGCTAAGGAGTTATATTATGCTCCTTTGGTGGTTCCTGTAAAAACTGTAGTCACCAATGTAGCCCTCAACATTTCATTAGAGAGAAAACATGTGCTTCCATTTATATTTAGGTTAGTCTGTTTGTCTGCATGGAGTCTGTCTGCTTGTTTCAATTTGAGTCGTTTCTTTGTTCTTTTTTTTTTTGGTTTTTCGAGTCAGGGTTTCTCTGTGTAGTCCTGGCTGTCCTGGAACTCACTCTGTAGACCAGGCTGGCCTCGAACTCAGAAATCCGCCTGCCTCTACCTCCCAAGTGCTGGGATTAAAGGCATGTGCCACCACTGCCAGGCTCCATTTTTTGTTCTTGTGTGCAGTGGTGGTCACTAGTAGAAGAATGAAGACTAGATTGGATTTTGCTTTTGTTTTGTTTTGCTTTGTTGCAGCCTTTCTTCATTGAATTGTCCCCTGTTTTGTCTCAATAACAAATGTATCAGAATGCTTGGGGCTAAACTGTCTTCTTTATTAAATACTTGTTCTCTTTGTCCCATCATATAATTTCTGTCTATCACAGTTCTAAAATTATCTTCTCCAAAAGGTCTAGAATGACATGAATTTATATTTGGCGTCATGTGTTAATGTTGTTTGCATACATTTTGACTTTGAAAACACAGTTGGCTCTGTTATTATCCCTCCATCTTGGAGAACCTATCTTCTGTGCTACACACCACCTTGGCTCCTTTTTTGTCCTCCTGTCATTGTCTCCAGCTTTCTGGGTTCTTTTCTCAGGCTCCAAAGACTAAAGGTGTCTTTAGGTCCTGTCCTAAACCCTCTTTCCTACCTCGTACTGATATATGCTCGTTCTACTTCTACCTGTCACCTCAGGAGACTTCAAGCATGTCTCTACTTACCTCCTGACCTCTGGTTCTTGCTGCTTGCTGTTTAGGTATTGGAGTCTCAGCTCCTGAACCAGCTTCCTCATTGTTTTGCCCTGGTAAATATTACTCAAATAATAGTAAAGCATGAACCTACACAGGCATTGACAAAACTTTAGTTTTGTTTTTTCTTTTGTTTTAAGGGCACATCCAGCTTAGCAGAAATTTTAAAATCAAAATAATTGACAGGGTAAAGTCATTGATGCAATACAATGGGACTCCTGGAAGAGAAAAAAGCCTTTAAGTGCCCAGGGATGCCAGGGTTTACTGCACTGAGCTGACACTATAAAGAGAACCTTGAAGGATAGGTATGAAGGGTCACACAAGGGTAGAGATTTCAGATAAGAAGCTGCCAGAGGCAGGAGTCCTGAGAGAACATAGTATGCCTGGGGAACTAGTGCTCATTGCTGGAGCATAACATATTAGAGATTAGATGATAGAGATAAAACGTAGTGATGGGCTGGAATCAGATTATGGAGGCCCATGCAGGTTTTATCCTGTAGGTTAGGGGAGAGGTTCGACAGAAATTGAATAGCAGTATGAGATTTGAAATTAAGATGTGTAGCAGCAGTGAAGAACTTAGGCTAGAGCTGGACATTATCTTGTTCATTGTTGTATCCCAAAACAATACCCAGCACTCAAGAAATGTAATGCAGGAACAGGTGAGATCAGAGGCAGGTGGATGCTAACAGGTGATTGGAGGTTAGTGAAGTGAGGATGGCTAGTGGGGGTAGTGAAGAGGTAGAAGATAGAATATTTGAGAAATTTACATTGAAAATTTAATCCGAGAGAAAGGAAAGAAGTCAAATGGGATCAGGGATGACTCTGGGTTTCTGCTTGCATGTAAGAATGTTGTTTCTTGTCCTCTGAAAGGGACAAATAGGAATGACATGTTAGGGTTGAAGGGTTATGACAAATTATGATGAGATTCAGAAATTGATGTGACACTGAAGTGAATGTCAGGAAGGTAATTAGAAACTCAAGCCTGAAGCTCAGCAGAGAGGTATGGCATCAGCCATAGGAGATGGCGTCAAGAGTGCAGGTGAAATTAATCAGGAGTAGCATGCAGCTTAAGAAGAGAAAGCCTCAACACAGAGAAACCCTGTCTCAAAAAACCAAATAAATAAATAAATAAATAAATAAATAAAGAGGAGGAGGAGGAGGAGGAGGAGGAGGAGGAGGAGGAGGAGGAGGAGAGAAAGCCTATGGCTAATTACATAATTTTAAACATTAGCATTTACACACTGGGCAAAGAAAACTCCCCCAAAAGAGTGGCCAGTATTTGGAGAACCAGGAACAGGCTGGGCCAGGGAGGAGGGTTAGGCGGCTTCTGTGATGAGGGCTAAATAGAATTCTTGGATTTGGCATATGGAATCCCTGGATTCTCAAAAAGGGGAGGTGAAGACCTAAAGGTACTGACAGCCTAACTGACAACATAACGAAAAGCCATAGCTAGATGCAGATTTGAGGGTCTTATGATTGGAGTAGGAGGCAGTTTATCATCAGTGGCTTTGTTTCTGTATGGTGAGATGACACTTGTAAGCTAGCTGGGAATGATGTTCAGTGGAGAAGTGTGCTTAGCATGGGTGTGGCCCTGGGCTCAGTCTCTGGCAGTTTATGATGTTCAGTGTAGCAAATTTGAAAAAATAAAGTCTAAAGAAATGGAAATGCCTATAGTTCTGCCACTTAAAAAAGGAAAAATTCTTGGGCTGGAGAGATGGCTCAGCAGTTAAGAGCACACTGACTGCTCTTCTAGAGGTTCTGAGTTTAATTTCTAGCAACCACATGGTGGTTCACAACCATCTGTAGTGAGATCTGATGCCCTCTTGTGGTATGTTTGAAGACAGGTACAGTGTACTCATATACATAAAATAAATAAATCTTTAAAATGAAAAGGAAAAAATTTTTTGAAAGAGGAATAGCTAGCATTCTGTACTCAAGATGAAAGATTTGATTCTTACTGGTTGAGAACAGGAACTTTATATGTTGATCTTCATAAGATCTTCTAAGAGCTTCGCCAGAGATCCATAGATTTTTCTGTAAAGGACCACATAATAAGTATTATATATTCTATGGGCTAAATGGTTGCCATTGTATATTCTTTGGTTTTACTTATAATCCATTTGAAATGTGAAAAGACATGTCTAGCTTTTGGGCTGTAAACTGCCTCCTACTCCAATCATAAGACCTTCAAATTTGCAACTAGCTATGGCTTTTCGTTATGTTGCCAGTTAAACATAACAGAAAGTGGCCAGATAGGCCCATGGACCATGATTGCACACTTGCTACAGTGCACTGCCTGACCAACCCTCATGAAATGCTCTTTGTCACAGCTCTTCCCTGCTCACTGTCTGGTAATTTGATTTAGCCTACCAAGTTAAATGAAATCATTTGGCCTCCTGATAAGTTGTTACCTGCCTGTTACTTTGGTACTTAGGATGCTGAAGCAGAAGGACTTTGGTTGATGAAGGCCAACCTGATCTACAGTGCAAGACTCCATTTCAAACAAAACAAAAATAAATAAAATTTAGCTTGGCATCACCCACATGAACTCCCTGAGCTGCCTCCCATAGTGCTTTCCCACCCACCCCACCCCCCCATGCTTTTGTGATTTCTCTGTATGTTTTAAATATGCTGTATTTCAGTGTCACTGGACATGCTTTCAGGTGAAACCTCCTGTCCAGCTCAGAACTCTGACAATCTGACCAATTCCCCCTTGCATGAGTTTATTGCTTTCTTCTGCTGGTGCTAATAATTTTCCGTTTAGTTTGTGAAGCAGAGGGTGCTTTCCAACGAGGAATGCTATCTTTATCTCACAGAGCTCTTAGTGCAGTGCCAAGTGCATTATATGTGCTCCCTAAGCATAATTTGGAGTATTATTGGGAAAAGAAGGCTAAGAAGAAAAAAATAAGAGGGAATCTTATGAAACATTTGCAACTATAACATCATCATGGGAACTAAGGCCCAGGGACAGAACAGCAAGTATCTCCTGCATTTTCATCCCTACAGCTTCAATAAGCTATGGATTCCCTCTGCGGATAAATGTCTGGGGGCTTTGTTTCTGTATGGTGAAATGACACTTGTAAGCTAGCTGGGAATGATGCTCAGTGGAGAAGTGTGCTTAACGTGTGTGGCCCTGGGCTCAGTCTCTGGCATGGGGTGGGGGTGGGGGAGAGAATAAATGAAATGAAGTAAAATACAAACTAGGATCTGAATAGATGGTTCAGAAGTTAAGAGCACTGGTTGCTCTTAGAGAGGCGTTCCCAGTGCCCACCTGGTGACTTACAGCCATCTGTACTAGTTCCAGAGGATTCAATGCCCTCTTCTGACCTCTGTGGTAACCAGGCCTTCATATGGTACACAGACATGCTTATAGACAAAATATTTAAACAAGTATAGTAAATAAATCTTAAAAAAAAAAGGTGATATCATCTTTGCTTAATTATACTCTGCTTCACAACAGTCTAAAGAAAAACTGATCAACAGCTTAAAGGAAGGCTCGAGTTTTGAAGGCCTAGATAGCAATACTGCTTGCAGCATGGAACTAGAAGAACTTCGACATGAGAAGGAGATGCAGAAGGAAGAACTCCAGAAGCTGATGGGCCAGATACATCAGCTGAGATCTGAGCTACAGGTAACATTCATCAAGCATCCCAGACAACCATTTCCCCTGCTACATCAGTTTGAAATCAGGTTATGATTCTGTATTTTAGGGGAGATGGCATTATTGAAACAATGTGTTTCATTCTGCAAGAATGTTAATTACCATGTAGAAATATATCTACAGGAGTAGGTTTGTCTGTTGACTGACTGTAACTCCAAGGGGTAACAAATTCATGTGAAGTATGAACCATATGCTGCCATGTACTTAAGCCTAAAGTTGCACCAAGAAACTGACAAGGATCTTTAAATGTTTGGATCTTAAACTCTACTACTTAAAAGTAAATTAGTTGGGGTTTTTCTATAAAATTGAAATGTTTCCTTGTATTAGCATGGGTTCAGAAACTAATTACAGTTTTATGCATAGTCTTATAATTGTGGTTTGTGTATAAGTGCCGGGTTTAATCTAAAAGTAACAGTCTGGGGATGTGACTCAGTAATAGCTTGCTAGCTTAGCATTTGGGAGCCCTCAGTCCAATTCCCCTAGCACTAAACAATAAGTTGGACCATTTATTCCACATAAATAGGGGATCTTTGACACAGATATCATAGGGTAGAGTCTCTGGTGATAAATTAAATGCAGGGTAATGAACCTTCTAGTCTTTTTTCTTCTAAGTAGAATCATTTAAATTTTATAAATATATATGAATTTCAAAGAATTTAGTCATGTCAAATTAGAAATTGTATAGATGCTAGAGTTACTCATTATCTGTCCAATCCTTTGTAAGAAACATAAGAACAACCCAGCATCATGAATGACATTGACCCATTTTTCTTACCCCTGCTGAAGAAGTTTAGAAATCTGTATTAGATCTATACAAAGCATTACATCTGGTAGAGTAAAGACACTGTTAGGGGAGCTGGGGAGCTCAGCAGGGAAAGGCGCTTGCTGTGCAAGCCTGACAGCCAGAACTCAGTCCCCAGAGCCTCCATACCAGTGGACAGAAAGAGCGGACCCACATTGTCCTCTCACCTACGTACACACACGGCGGCAGGCATGCCCTTCATCATTCATACACATCATCATATCACCTTTTAATTAAAAATAGATAGACATGTCAAATGTTAAAAAGTTGCTAGTAATCATTATGTTAAATTTACTAAGCACTTACTGCCACACACTAGATACCTGTCCTAACATTTTCTTCACTGTAGCCCTGAGAGGGAGGTGTTATTCTCTTTTTGTCTTTGAAGAAATTTAGGCACAGAGGAGAAAAGAAGCTGAGGAAGTGCTAGAGCAAGGGCTAGAGCTCAGCTCCCAAGTGCTTGCTCTTAGCCACTGTGGGCTTGGCTCCGTCTGAAGAATTGACAGAGTGGGTAGAGTTGGAGTCAAAGGTTAATTTGCTACTCCATGAACTCCAAAGCTGGGAAAAATAATTAGTTTTTTTTTTCCTTTGAGTCCACAAAAGTATGTGAGTTTGGAGGATTGTGTTGTGGTCTCAGTTCAAGAGTTTGAAGAGATGCAAGATGAGTAAAGACAGTGCTTCAGAGGATGAGATGCAGAAACTGTTGGCTCTCATCTCTCCTGCTGCATGAGCTGGTGGTTAACCTATGTGGGCAAATGCAGGAACCTGGAGCTCTTTTCTTTGTACTTGGAAGATTTGTTTGTTAAGTTTTGTTTCTCAAGACTGGTTTCTCTTATGTAGTCTTGACTGTCCTGGAACTTGATATTTAGACCAGCCTGACCCTGAACTCACCTACTTCTGCCTCTCCAAGTGCTGGGATTAAAGGCACAGACCACTGCTTCTAACTTGCTTGTGAGTTTGAAAAAGTGTGATTAAGAAATATAGAAAGGTATGAAATTGGGTAGATAGAAGCAGCTCACATGCTAGCCTTAGTAATGTCAGGAAAGGTATTCTCTCTGTGTACTGATGGGTGGTGTACACACTGTTTACAGCCTGCAGCAACAGAACTACTATAGTGAACTTGCTTTTGGTAGTGTTCTTTGAAAATGTTAACTTTTTTTTTTTTAATTTATTTATTCTATGTATATGAGTACACTGTACCTGTCTTTAGACACACCAGAAGAGGGCATCGGATGCCCATTACAGATGGTTGTGAGCCACCATGTGGTTGCTGGCAATTGAACTCAGGACCTCTAAAAGAGCAGTCAGTGCTCTTAACTGCTGAGCCATCTCTCCAGCCCCAAAAGTGTTAACTTTTCAATAGAGGCATGAATCGCCTAGCAAACTACTGCTCAATCATAAGGCTAGGCAGATTGTGGGCCAGGCATCTGGGGCATCCTGGTCATTCACTCACTGCTAGCCAAATTACATAGTAAAAGTATCTGATTTAATTCCTGAGATCCCTTATCCCTCTGGGAACTGCTGAGCCCAGTCTACCGGATGTGATGGTTGTTCAGTATATGTTGAACAGAACCGTTTGGTTTTTGCTTTCATGTGTATGGTTCTTCTTAGGACATGGAGGCTCAGCAGGTTAGTGAAGCTGAATCAGCAAGAGAACAATTACAAGATCTGCAAGACCAGATAGCTAAGCAGAGGGCATCTAAGCAAGAGCTAGAGACGGAGCTGGACCGAATGAAACAGGTAAGGAGAGGGTACCTCCCAAGAAAGCTCGTAATACGGGCTCAGAGAATTAGTGTTGGGTGGGAGCTTGCGGGGTCCTCTTCCATTCCACCCTCTCTGTGTGAGGTTTTGTTTGCTTGCTTGTTTGTTTTTTAATGTTTATCATTATTGTTGGTATGCATGATATTTGAGTATAGGCACATGCATGCTACATATGTGCCACTGCTTGCTTGTAGAAGTCAAAGGACAACTTGGTGCTGTTGATTCTCTCCTTCCATGTTTACATGGGTTCTGGGTTTTGAACTCAGGTTGTCAGACTCAATGGAAGTACCTTTACCAACTGAGCCTTTTGTCTCTCACACTTTTTTGAGGGGTAGGTTGAGGGAGCATGGATTAAAGGCATGCACCCTTGTGTGTTTTTTAAGATAGAGTCTTTCTAGTTCGAGGCCAGCCTAGTCTACAGAGTGAGTTCTAGGACAGCCAGGGCTACACAGAGAAACCCTGTCTCAAAAAAAAGATAGAGTCTTTCTATGTTGTACTGACTTTCTTGGAACTCTGTAGACCAGGCTAGCCTCAAATTCACAGATACCCACCTGGCTGCTGCAGCCTCTGTTTCCCAATGCTGGGATTTGTTTGTTTGTTTGTTTGTTTGTTTGCTTTTTAAGGTTTATTTATTTGTGAAGCTTGTGTGCGAGTATATGTGTACAGGTGCAGGTGCCTGTGCATCTTCACATGCTAGAGATGAGGTGTCCTCTACCATTTCTTTTAAAATTTATTTATTTATTTAAATATGCTACATGTACACCTACATGCCAGAAGAGAGCATCAGATCCCCCTAGAGATGGTTGTGAGCCACCATGTGGTTGCTAGGAATTGAACTCAGGATCTCTGGAAGAACAGCCAGAGCTCTTAACTGCTGAGCCATCTTACCAGCCCCCTATCTATCTGTCTGTCTGTCTATCTATCTATCTATCTATCTATCTATCTATCTACCTACCTACCTACCTACCTACCTACCTATCTGTTGGTTATTTTGAAACAGGGTTTCTTTATGTAGCCCTGGCTGTCCTGGAATTCACTCTGTAGATCAGGAATTCAGAGATCCACCTGCCTCTGCCTCCTGATTGCTGGGATTAAAGGTGTGTGCCATCACTGCCTGGCCCTCTGTCACTTTCTACGTATTCCTTTGAGACAGCATCTTTTCCTAAAGATGGGGCTCTTATTGTCTGAGCTTAGCTAGAGCCAGCAAACCCTTGTGATCCTCCTGTCTCTGCCCATCCACTCAGAGGTGGGGCTACAGGACACCTGCCTTGTTAAATGGATACTGGGAGGTGAACTCTAGTCCTCATAATTTTGCATAAAATATTCTTAACTGCTAATCCATCCCTTTAGCTCATGATTTTTTTGTTTTTGTTATTGTTGTTGTTTTGTACTAACAGATGGAAAATTGGGCACAGAATGGTGTTATAACTGTCCAATACTATAAAATGAGTAGAGAGTAAAACCCAGTGTCATCAGCTCAGAGCCCAGAATTCTTTCCACTTCATATGTCTATATCCCATCTGTCTGTCAGGGTGTGTGACAAACACAAAACTGTGCTCATTACATCCACTTTCCCTGCTAGGAACACTGTTGGTGTCGTATTAGCTGTTTTCTGTTAGTTCCCCAAGCCAAATTATTTTACATCAGTATATTGTAGTTTCTATATATGTATAGTCTATATATTGGTTTCTGTATTAAAGCAGTTGATATAAAAAACACATTGTAGCCACATTTGCAGAGTAAGATTCTACATCTCATAGTAATGTCTACTGACTGTAATCATGTAAAATGACATAGTAATTACTACTGTTGTTAGCACTTGCTACCTTATTTCATACAGTAAAAAGTCGGTACCATTCAATTTATAGAAAATTATTCTTGTGATTCTCAGTGTATCACTCATAACATTTCTAATTTTGTGTATTTTAAATCTCTTTTATCTTTTCAAGTGTATTTAAATTCTTTGAATGATTTTTTCATTAGGAGTTTTTATTATAGAAATTGTATTTAAAATTATTTTGTGAGTGTTAAGAGAAAAAACAAGCAAAGACCTTCAAGGCATGTATGGCAGGCTACTTTAGTTAATGTAATTATAAGATTAGCTGTCCTTTCAAAATTGCATTGCAGTTAATTCAAGGAGCTGTTGTGTATCAAAGGGAAGCAGTTTAATGTGATTGATAGAGGATAATACTCATTTATTATGGGAGATGTTTTCCTGTAACCTCTCTCAAATGCCATTTTTAAAATTATGAAGTAGAGGAACATGAGCTGACTGTAGCTGTAGGCTACTTACTTATCTGAGATTCCAGATGTAGTATTTAATTTTAGGATTAACTGTGTACCATATTGAGTAGTTTCAGCCTTGAATTTGTACAGACCTAGAACACAGAAGAAATCTGGTAAATCTTTACCAGACCATCAGCCTTATACCCACTGAGCCCTTTATATTTTTAAAAAATTATTTATGAACATTATATTACTAACCGCATCAATCTTTATTATAGATTGCAAATTTCTACAGGTTGTCATAATCAGTAATAATACTATTCTATAATAAATCTTACATTCATAAATGATGTGCCATTCTTCCTCATTGCTGTAAGGTAAGAATATTTTGTATTTTCCAGTGATTTATCCTAGTAGCAATGCTTACAGCATCATGCTGAAGTATTGACTTTCCATCAAACCCATGCACATCCATGTGTGGTCCATGGAGTGTGGTTGTGACATGAACTGAGTCCACGGTATGAGTCTCGTCGGTTTGGGCTGTGGAGATGGCATAGGGCACACTCAGATTGATTTATTCACTCCTCACTAGGAATTCCATTACATGGAGGAAGATCTGCATAGAACAAAGAACACTTTGCAAAGCAGGATTAAAGATCGAGAGGAAGAGATTCAAAAACTGAGAAATCAGGTAGGAACGGGGAAAATAGGTGATCTGAGTGCTTCAGTAAGGCCTTCTCTTTCTATGTCCTTCAGAATTTATTGTGAGGTTTGTGGCTGCTGTAGATGTTTCATCACGTACCACTTGAATCTTCATTTACATACAATATGGCTTCCTTTTGTAGAAGTGTCTTATAGCCACTTCATGTGAGGTTAGATTTATCTCCAAAACTTATGGCTTCTCATCCTACTGTGTTCATGCTGATTATCACATTCATGGTTTCTTTTTCCTATCAAAAATCTACTGATTGATCTTCATAATATTAATTAGTAGGACATCTATAAAGTCACTACACTTCTTCTAGTTTTTAAAATGTAAAATAATGGTACCTATATATGGTTTTTATTCTTTCAAGACTATTATATGGGATGATAAAAAAAATAAGAGTCCCTTTTGTAAAGTTTACTTTTTTTTTTTTTTTTTTTTTGAGACAGTGTCTCATTTTCCAACCATAGCTGGTATGGAACTCATTGTATAGATTAGGCTGGTTTCAAACTCACAGAGATCTACCTGCCTTTGCCTCTTGCATACTGGGATTAAAGGCAAGTGCCAACATGACCAGCCTCAAAGATTGTTATAAGCCTAAGCTTATAAGAAATAGAAAGAAAGTATCAGATCTCCTTTATACAGTTTAGAAGAAAGATTTCTTAGAGGAGACACAAAAGGCCTAGTCATAGAAAAAAAAACTATAAACTGAATTCATCAAAATTTAAATTTCTGCTTCCTAAAAGGCAGTGCAGACAGGAAAGGAGGACAGTCACAGACTGATGGAGGAAGCTCCCAACCCCTCCTCTGCCTCCTGGTGCTGCCTCACACATTGCAGACATGGCCAGCCCTGGAAAGCAACCAACCCCCAGCCAGTGTAAGAATTCCTGTTGACAGGAAGCTGCCATATCATTGTTGTTTGTGGTCAGAAGGCTTGAATAGACCTTCCCCAAAGAGTCAGATGAGCTTGTGAGTGGGTGCTCAGGGTCACAGGGTGAGGTGAGTCCCACTCCACTCCCAAGACAGAGGCTCAGCTTTAGGGTGAGAAAGAAGCCTGTGCAGTGGGCTACTGCACAGCACTGGGGAAACTGGCTCTCCCTTCATTTTTTTTTTTTAAATTGTATTTTTTTGTTTGTTTGTTTTTGAGACAAGGTCTTGGTGTTTAGTCGTGGGTGACCTTGAATGTACTGTAATCCTTCTGCCTTGGCCTCCAAGTGCTAGGCTTACAGTCATGCACCACCACTTCTTGCAGGCAGCTGGCTGTTTCTGGTGGGGTTATCATCCATTGTCCCTCTGACTCCAAGTGTATCCCACAAAAATACTTTGAATTCTGCATTTATTCATGAACAGTCCAAACTGGAAGTAAACCAGGTGTTCCTAGAAGTGAATGAGTAAACCAGTTGTGAACCAGTTTATACAGGAGCTGGAGAGATAGTTTATTAATTAAGAGCACTGGCTGTTCATCCAAAAGACCTAGGATGCTTGATTCCCAGCTTCTACATGGTGGCTCACAATTATCTGTAACTCCAGCAGGGAACCCTTTTCTGGCCTCCATGAGCACTAGGCATGAATATGTTGTACAGACATACATGCAGCCAGAATACTCCTACACATGAAATTATAAAATAAAAACAAAACGGTAAACATCTATAGAGTAATGTGTTATTCTTCTAGGAAAGTTCACTCACAGGAAACTCAAGAATAGGCAAAAGCAAACTCTGGTGCTAGAATTGAGAGGGGGTTGTGTATGATGATGAGAATGTTCTGTTCTGTCTGACATAGCTAGGGGATCAAAGAGCATGGTCTTTCATGGGGCTACACTTCACGGTGCCATACTGTTGAACTGTGGATTTAGAATTGTGCTTAAGAAATTTGAACCGTGGCCTGTAAACTTGACCATGTCACTGTAGTAAGAATATAGTTTACGGTGTATCTTCATAGTCACATGTATTCATGATACAAAACTAGAACAGAAGCCAAGCTTGATGGGCACCTGCCTGTAACTTCTCTCCTCAGGAAGCTGAGGCAGGAGACTCATGAATTGAAGGGCAACCTGAACTATGTAGTGAGTTTAAAGCTACAAAAGGAGACCATTTCATAACAGCAACAGCAAAGAAGTTAATACACAATACCAGTAATACTTGTATACAGTGTATTATATGACTTTCAGGAAATATCCCCTTCTCTACCTGCTGGTGTGTGGTCTACTGATTTGGTTTAAGAATCACTTCTAGCCAGTGAAAAATATCATTATAGAGGTTTATGGACACAATTCATGTCTTTTCTATACCATCCAGCCTAGAGCCTGTGTACTGATTTAGTAAACTTACCCTTCAGCTTACCAACAAAACTTTAAGCAACAGCAGCCAGTCAGAGCTAGAAAGCCGCCTCCATCAGCTAACGGAAACACTCATCCAGAAGCAGACCATGCTGGAGAGCCTCAGCACAGAAAAGAACTCCCTGGTCTTCCAGCTAGAGCGCCTTGAGCAGCAGGTGCACTCTGCCTCCACGGGGCCCAGCAGCGGATCCTCCATTAACATGTCTGGAGTTGACAGTGGTGAAGGTAACCCTAGAAAGGACATAATGCCAAAAACATGGTCTTGGAAAATTACAGAAAGACTGTTTCTATTGAAAAGAAACTTTCTTTATTGATTCTTCTCCCTGGGTCCTGTGCCATTAGTAAAATCATCAGAAATATGTGTATTAGAGTAATATCTCACAAGGTTAGACTTGGAGAAGAGGGCCTGAGATTGGGGAGCACGTTGGAATAATAAGATATTTGACAAGACAGAGACAAGGCAGGAATTCAGTAGCATAGAAATTTCAGGATAAAAGAAATGTGTTTTCATGATCCCTTAATAAATGTTTGTTAGTATTGAAGTCTTTATTAATTTTCATGTTTGTCCATGTGCTTTAATTATGATAGCAAAGTCTGTAGATTTTTTTTTTAGATTTATTTTATTTATTTTATGTGTATGAGTACACTGTAGCTGTACAGATGGCCGTGAGCTATCATGTGTGTGGCTGCTGGGAATTGAACTCAGGACCTCTGCCGGCCCCATTCACTCCGGCCCTGCTTGCTCCGGCATAATTCACTGTAGCTGTCTTCAGACACACCAGAAGAGGCCGTCAGATCTCATTACAGATGGTTGTGAGCCACCATGTGGTTGCTGGGATCTGAACTCAGGACCTTTGGAAGAGCAGTCAGTGCTCTTACCCGCTGAGCCATCTCGCCAGCCCAAGTCTGTAGATTATTAAGATGCATATTCAAAAAGAGTATGTGAGCACCAATATCAATACATTGGAGTTTTTAGCTTTAGAAACTCATAAAGCCTATACAAAATCATGGAGCAAATCTCTTAGGTCACCGGGCGGTGGTGGCGCACGCCTATAGTCCCAGCACTTAGAAGGCAGAGGCAGGCGGATTTCTGAGTGCTGGGATTAAAGGCGTGTGCTACCACTGCCCAGCCAGAAAGTCAATTTTAGTGTTACTATATTAATCTGTTCTCTTATTTAAATAGGGACACGCCTGCGAAATGTTCCTGTTCTTTTTAATGACACAGAAACTAATCTGGCAGGGATGTATGGGAAGGTTCGCAAAGCTGCTAGCTCCATTGACCAGTTTAGGTAAGCAGTGCCACTCCATGGGAGGGATGGGCCCTCAGCTAATTAATGTCTTCCAGTTGGTACAGTCACCCTGAGCCCAGGGCAGAGGTAATATTTAAAGCAGTGGTTCCCTTATTCCTTTTTGATACTCCCAAGCTCTGTGAAGTTGCCTTAGGAGGTCTGCCAGTGGCTAAGCATTGTTAAAAGTTGTTAATCCTGGCCATCTTTTCTCCAACAAACTCTACCAAGAAGCAGTCATTACTTAATTCTCTCCCCTTCCCTCCTCCCTCCCCTTTCCCCCCCCCTCTCTCCTCCTTTTCTCCTCCCTCTCTCCTCCCTCTTTCCTCCCTCTCTCCTCTCTCTTTTCCTCTCTCTCCACCCCCTCCACTACCCCTTCCAGAGACAGTTTTTCTCTGTAGCCTGGCCATCCTGGAACTCACTCTGTAGACTAAGCTAGCCTCAACTTCAGAGATCTACCTGCCTCTGCCTCCCAAGTACTGGGATTAAAGACATGTGCCACCTGGACGGCTGGAACTGTCATCATTCACTGAAAACAGTTCCAGCCTATATTAAAGAAACAGAGACAGAAACATTGACCTCATGAGGTCGAGACCAGCTTGGGCCGCATAGTGAGATCATCTCAAAACTGTCTCATGAGAAGGTGTTCATGTGATGTCTCATCCCAGGACTTCACTGTGGATTTGAAGAAAAGATGCTACAACATAGAGCTGAATGTACTCCTTAGAACTGTTTTACACATGTCCATAAGTAATATTTACAATCTGTTTTAGATATTTGCATATAAAATTTTTATACAAGCATCTACTTTATAAAGAAAATATTTTAACAGTTTACTAGAACTCTGATAAATTTCATACCTAAAAAACTTTTTTTTTTTTTTTTTTTTTTTTTTTTGGTTTTTCAAGACAGGGTTTCTCTGTAGCACTGGCTATTCTGAAACTCACTCTGTAGACCAGGCTGGCCTTGAACTCAGAAATCCGCCTGCCTCTGCCTCCCAAGTGCTAAGATTAAAGGTGTGTGCAACCACTGCCCAGCCCCTAAAAAACTTCTAATATGTCAATTTTTCTCTGAGTGTTTATAGTTAGACATGGTCTTAATGAATTGTGTGATAAGACTAATGTTTTCTTAGCCTTTCTGACTTAGAATAGAGCTGTGGTATTAAAAAAGAAAAAAAGGAGAGGAGAGAAAGGTCCTGAAACCACAAGACTTGAGTCACTGTCTGAGGTGCATGTATTCCGCATAGCACCTGTAGAGAACTTTCCTGCAGTGTAAATGTTAGCAGCAGTTAGAGGGAAAAGTGTGTTTGCACGCACGCACGCAAATGCACACGCACACGTGCACATAGCTTGATAAGAAAAAGCCTGCAAAGAGCTGTGAGCAGTGACGGTAGACATCACTCTGCTCTGTCACATTCACTCATGTCTGCCTGAGTTCATTCATCCCCTCCCTCCCTCCTTCCGTCCCTCCCTCCCTCCCTTCCTTCCTTCCTTTAATCTTCTGTCTTGTTTGTTTTGTCTTGTTTTGAGACAGCTTTGTAACTCTGGCTTAGAACTCACTGTATAGTCCAGGCTAGCCGCATACACACAGAGATCCACCTGCCGGTACCACACCTTGTCTCAGTTCCTATAGCTTAGTCTTCTGGAAAAGTGTGTCTGTGCAGAAACTTCTAGATTAACCATTTCCAAGAAAATGCTTGTGCTAAAGTCTTAATTGCTAACTCTAAATAGTGATAGAAGTATTTTGTTCGATGTGGCCTTTGTGTGTCACCACATTTTAAGTGATCGTGTGAGTCATTTTTCTGTGGTAGTCACACAAATAGTGTAAGTGAGGTTATAAAAATATTGGATATTAGATCAGGAAGCTTTGCTTTGAGTATAATTCCCTTTCTCTCATCGTTTGCACAGTATTCGCCTGGGAATTTTTCTCCGAAGATACCCCATAGCACGAGTGTTTGTAATTATCTATATGGTGAGTAATGAAGAAGTAATGCCACACTTGATTTCTGTCTGTTGTTTTAGCTGCTAATCTTATTCATATTTTACCAATCAACTTTGAAAGAGAATACAGCTCATTTTTGACCATTAAGCTTTTCTTAAAATACTTTATAAGTTAGCATTTATTATGTTGAGAACATAAGTGCTCAGAGTTTTCCTGCTGATAAAATTAGTTGTAATGTAGGTTAACAGTCACTTCCATTTTTAAGCCTGTCTAATGACAAAAATACAGTATAGAACAGCTGGTTTAATTTTTATCTTAATGCTATAAAGTTGCTTTGATTATTTTCATGTGTTTTACTTTATTTTTCTAGAAGAATCTTAAGGCCAGTGCATTCCTTCTGGGTTTTTAGTTGCAGAATAAGTTGCAGTAGTTTGTGGTGTTGGTTTCTGTGTGCTGTGCCTGAAAGCCCACTCAATATGCTGAATGGGTATGTCTTTAAGAGGTTAGGCTGAGGTTTAAAAAAGCCTATTAAAAAAGGCTATTTTTTTAAAAAATAAAAACCTACTTTTAAAGGAAATTTCTATGTGTTCCACTAGAGGGAAAAGTTATTCTTCTAAATAAAAAGGTTTAAGAAAGGAGGATAAGTGGGGAGGAAGGAAAAAAGGAAGGATAGCAGAAAGGTTTAGGGTGCACCCATAGGGACTGTCTGCTGCAAGTAGACACCATGACAAGGTGTCTTAGAAGAACACCTTTTTTTTTTTTCTTTTTTTTGGTTTTTTTCAAGACAGGGTTTCTCTGTGCAGCCCTGGCTATCCTGGAACTCACTCTGTAGACCAGGCTGTCCTCGAACTTAGAAGTCCGCCTGCCTCTGCCTCCCAAGTGCTGGAATTAAAGGTGTGCACCACCAGTGCCCGGCTTAAGAACAACATTTCATTGAGGCTGGCTTACAGGTTCAGAGGTTCAGTCCATTATCATCAAGGTGGGAGAATGGCAGCATCCAGGTAGGCATGGTGTGGGAGGAGCTGAGAGTTCTACATCTTCATGTGAAGGCTGCTAGGCGAACACTGGTTTCCAGGAAGCTAAGACATGGGTCTTAAAGGCCACACCCACTCCAACAGGGCCACAATTCCTAATAGTGCCACTCCCTGGGCCAAGCATATGCAAACCGTCACACGGGTACTGGCTGCAGCAAGTGCTACAGCTACCGATCAGTGTTAGATGCTGTGTGTTGCATCCTACAGAGTTTACGTACCCCAACTGATGGGACTTCATGGCATTCATACTGCCCCGAGGAAGCCAGAAATTTGTCACTAATTCACATGTATCACTGACATGTTGTTCCTGTCAAGTATACTTTCCCATCTCTTCATCAACAAAGCTGGCTAACTGTCCCTCAGAACACATCATTAACTGTTCTACAAGGTCTTACTAGACAAAATCTGTCTCTCTAGCAGTGCTATCCAAGCCCTCTTTGAATGTGAGTCATGAATGTTTGGTGTTCAGGCTCTCCTCTTAGCCGAGAATCTGCAGTGTGCAGCTCTGTTTCTGAGCTCATTGGGTCACATTTCTCCATTATTCAGTCAGTAAACAGGTACTGAGCCCTGGCTGTGTTGCAGACTGATCCAGATGGGTATGAAGACAAGGCATAGTCCTGATCCTCCCTGTACAGTCCTCAGACTGATTTATTGGCCAACACATGAATTATTTTTTCTCCCTCTAGGCTTTGCTTCACCTCTGGGTCATGGTTGTGCTGCTGACTTACTCACCAGAAATGCACCATGACCACCCGTATGGCAAGTAACAGCCGCTGGCTCTATGAGTGCCTGCCATTGTCCAGAGCTGGGAGCTGCAGAAAGAACAATACTAAGACTGCTAGGAACAGGGCACAGATGGATTCATCATGGAAAGCTTTTCATCTTTTAACTTATTTCTCCGGTGTCTGACTCTTTCCCTATGCCCAAAAGAGTCTCTAAATGCAGACAGTAATTTGACAAATTAAGCTCGACTTTTTCTGAGTTCAGTTCCCTAGATATGTACAGAGAAAGAGGAAAGGAGATTCGGGGGTGTTCACCTCTGTGCAGACCTTTCTATATTTTAGGTGACACTGATTATGGGTTATAATCAGGGAAACTAATTGTATTTAGGGATAAAAATAAAAAGATTTCTTTTTTAATAACTTATAGTGCTTTATATTTTCATATATTTAACTGCAAATATTTAATTTTTACATGTTAGATTCTTGGTATAATTCTTTTTTTAAATACATAAATAAAATTCACTGTGCATTTTTCTTTTTTTTTTAAATGACTTTAATCCCCTTTAAAGACCTTTCTGATGGTTATCAGTGAATGTGGCCGAAAGTCTCAGACACAGACACTAGGTGGTTGTGATAGCTCCTCACTGTTCTCTTCTCTACCCCTGAGTTGTCTTGCTTTCCCCAGTGTGTATCTCATGGGGTGTGTAGCCCCATAGCCCCTGCTTGTAACATATAGGAGATGTCTGTTTACCAATACTGTAGCAGGAGCACCACACTTACAGTGAGTAAGTACGCAGTCTGTGGCCAGCATGATCTTTGAATTGTCCTTCTTCTCCTCTCCGTCTTCATCTCTACACTCACACATTTTGTCACCCAAGTCCTGGTGATCTCTTCGTATGTAGTTAATGCATGTGGTTCTTGGACAGCAAGTGGGAGCAGTCCCCTCTTGGACCTATCTTGATGTGGTCACTCGAATGCCCAGAGAACCTTGGTGACACCATTGCCACAGCTTGAACTGGCACAGGCCATAGAAAGCCCTCAGAATCTTGCACATCATGAAATGGATGTTTCCTACTTTTTAATAATTAAACGTTAGGCATAGTTGGGCTTTTGCTTTCAGTGTATCAGAAATGAAAAGGATGTTTCATATCATATAAACAGGGGCTTGGCCAAGAACTCAGCACTGAGGCTAAGAGATTGATAGCAGGATTGTTCCTGGGGATGAGCCATGACAGTCTGAGCTATGGAGTTAGGTCTATCTCAGACAAGTAAGGAAGAGTTCAGTCTTGTTAATGGATTTTAAGGTTTTTTTTCTCTTCATTTGGAAACGATTCAGGAAAATGATTAAAACCAGGTTCCTCCCTTAAATGGAAAACAGCACATGCTCAGCAGTGTGTTGCCAGGCTTCCCGTCTTCGTGGAGTCCTGCCTTTTGTTGGGACATCTGTAAGTCCTTTGTCCAGTCTGCACATTCTTGGCTTGGGCAATGTTTGACTGAGCGTTTCCGGTTCTGCACTCACTTGCCTTTAATTGAGTTTCAGATTCATTACTCTTGACCACTCACAAACTGGGCAAGGTAATGCGAAACCTTGACCTCGTTAGAAGGCTTGCAGGAATGCCAAGGCAGTGTCTTCTTGTGTCCAGTACATGTAGTCAGAGGGATTTCAAACATGCATATATAGTTTTTGGACTGCCTTGTATTGATAGGTGTCAGTTGAAAAACATTATTTCTAAAATTCTCTTTCTAGAATTTGTCCTTTGTGAAAACCACCATTTCTACTGCTACAGAGCAAAACTTTCCAAGGAAAGATTTTTTTAAAAAAATATGATCTCTCTCTGTTGAGTAGCTGGAGAGTTGAAGGTAAAGGGCCCCAAATCCAGCCAGATGCTCAGCTTACCTGTGGGATAGGGCACACTCCTCAGGCCTCACCAGGCTCCAGCTCCCAATTGCCAGGGGTCACCTGAGTGCTGGAAATGGCAAAGTGGGCCTCAGTGTGGGTACAAGAAGGCAGGAGGAGCTGGTGAAGCCTAAGAGTCAAGGACCAATGGCCAATGGCACTTGGATTCACAGGCCTTAAGAATCCCGACAGAGAAGCAAATGAAGGAAGGGTTAGAACTCTGAAAGGGGGCAGACTGCACCAATGGCTAGTGTAACCGCAGAGCTGGACAGCAGACCTCTCAAATATCATCAGAACTGCTACTGCCCCTTGCTTCGAGATATCCTCTGTTAGCCTTGCGAGATTACTTGCTCCCACCCTAGATCTGACCCATGACACATCCAGAGGACCTGTAGAAACAAAAAGGGAATAAATACCGCTTGAAGTTTCCTATCCCTGCCTCCCACAAGTTCTCCATCTGTTAGGTTTGTTAGAATTCCACCATGGTGCCATGAACTCTTGGACCAAAGCTGGTGGTTTTAGGAGGTTGGAAACCCTTAGAGGTAAACCCTGGCTAGCAGAAAAAGGCCACTGGGGGGCAGACGTTGGCCCCACTCCTCTCTCTTCCCAGTCTGCTAAGAGCAAGCAGCTCATGGCTGCACAAACCCACCATGGCTTCCCTTCCATGATGGAGGGGACCCTCTCAAGCCACAAGTCAGGAGACCCTCTTTAGGTACTGCTTTGTGATATTCTGTCAGCACTGAGAAGAGGAACTACATCTCAACTCAAGACTAACCCGTTAAAATTTGACCTTCAAATGCAAGCCATCAAAGATGCCAGCAATCCACCCCACTCTTGAGTGTGTACTACTGCTCATCCCTGTTTCTACCATTCCTGCTTCTTCCTGCACTTAGATAGAGTGAGTCTATTTAAACCTTTTTTGTTGTTGTTGTTGTTTTGTTTTTTCCAGACAGGGTTTCTCTGTATAGCCCTGCTTGTCCTGAAACTCACTCTGTAGACCAGGCTGGCCTCGAACTCAGAAATCCGCCTGCCTCTGCCTCTATTTAAACTTTTTAATAGGTCCAACCTCGCAAAAAAAGAGAACTGGCTAAGAGGAATGCCCCATTGTTTCTTCTGCCCACATTCAAACCACACCAATACTCCTGTTTGCTCCTGAGAATATGGGCTCAGTGGTTTTGCTTACCAGATACCTCAAAGTAAGCACAGCTTTTCAAAGTACACTTTGGAAAAAAATGGGTAACATCTTTTGTAAGCTACCTTGAGGGGAAATTAGGTGACAAGATAATTTTACTTTTCAGTGTTTAAAATCTTTGAGAACATTACATAATATATATAAATAGTATAAATAATATAAAATATATAGAAGGAAGAGTTTATTTGGAAATTTGGTTTCAAAGAGTTAGATGTCTAGATGTCCATGAATATGGTGAAGGCATGGCAAAAGGAATGAGAAGCTGAGAGAAACAAAGAGGGTGAGGCTCAAAGCTCACCACAGGTTGTACTTCCTCCAGGATCTGTAACCTCCCTAAACAGCAGCTAAGGACTAAGTGTTCAAATACACGATGCTATGGTGGACATTTCTCATCCAAGCCACACTCCTGGCATTTGTTTACATTTTTAAGAGAGAGATCTAGTTGGAAGAATTTTCTTTTAAATGGTAGTAAGACTATAATTTGAATTGTGAGTGTGGTGTGTCTCAGCTACTTCTCAGATGTAGAATGTGAAGAGCAGCGTCTGTCCTCAGGGGTCTTACAGTGAAGTGGGGAGGTAAACTGTAACCGTCATTTAGTGTTAAGTCACTGAACAGAAAAAAGTAAAATGGGCCATGGGTGCGAAGTGGGGCAGCAGGGGGCGGACCTTGTGTGGTAATGCGGGAAAGAAGGATGTGGGTGGACTTTCACGGCTGAAGGCTCAGTATGAAACATCTGGCTGAGCACGCATGGTATGCTTAGAACCGCAAGGGGCCAGTGTGGCTGGAACAGAACTGGAGCAGAGGGCATGCGCAGCCGGCCTCAAGGGACTGTCAGCCAAGGGAAGGACTTAGGTTTCAAAACCTCTGTGTCTGAGTAGGAACCCTGTGTGCCCTGAGTCGACAGTACCATTAAGCAGAGAGAACCTTGAACACCCCACGCTTGTCTAGGGTCTGGAGATCACATTCTGGGTGTGGCAGTTGGCTTTGCAGAGGTGAGCACAGCTGAACCCTTAAGCACTCACTGCCTTCACGTGTATTAACCAGAAAGATCCAACGCACGACACTGCTCACCGGTGTCACGGAACAGCCGCATAAGCAGCTTAAGTGGAGGACTTATGTGGGTTCACAGTTTGAGGAGGGTCTGTCCATGATGGGGAAGGACAGAGCACAGTGGGACAGGAAGCAAAGGGGAATGCAGTGGATAGGACAGTGGGCAGAGCAGTGTTTGGCCTCCAAGAACACTCCCTTCTAACTTCCTCTATCTAGGCCCTGCCTTCTGCTTAAAGCATTTCTATATTATGAATCCATCAAGGGATCAATCCATTTATTAGGTCCGGGACCCCAGGACCTAATCAGTTCCCCAAATCCTAGCAGCTTGCAACCAAGCCCCTGGAACATGACCCTGTGGGGGAAATTTTGCATTCAGATGACACCAAATCAAGGAAATCAAACATTCCTTCCAAAGTTCATTATCTCTTCATCTTTGTTCACAAACAGAAGAACAAAATCCAAGAGTAGAACCTTCTGTGTATGTAGGCCAGCATCTCCCTCTCACTGACTAACTTTAGTGTGAGGCACTGCCCGACATCTCTGCAATCATACGGTCAGAATTTAGACCTGATCTCTTATATGACAGTCACAATTGGCCCCTGTGGTTGTCACAGAACACTGCCTGGCATATAAGCGATGTTTCTCTACTTTCCATATTCACATAGTATCTCTGGCTTCTAAAGCCACAGCAAAGCAGAGCAGCAGGCTAAGGATGTGACCTAGTAGTAGAATGTGTGCCTAGCTTGCATGAGGTCTGGAAAATAAAACACAAAGGAGTAAATTAAGCTGAAAATATTTCTGGTTGATCAATTTGGTCTACTGACTGTCTTATTTTCATTTTTTTTTTAAATGTATGTATGGAGGGGGGAGCAAGAGAGATGGCTCAGTGATTAAGAACATTGTCTGCTCTTCCAGAGGTCCTGAGTTCAATTCTCAGCAACTACATGGTGACTCACAATCATCTGTAATGGGCATCCAATGCCCTCTTCTGGTGTGTCTGAAGACAGCAACAGTGTACTTATATAAATAAAATAATTAAATCTTTTTAAAAAAATGTGTGTGTTGTGTGAATCAGGAAATAAGAGTGTGCCTGCCCTGACAGCTTAGGACTCCTCAGCTAGAGAACTGAGAGATCAGCCGGTTTCCATAGGAATTTCACAGGGGGACTCAAAGACTACTATGTACATCAGAGAAAGGCAGACTTTGTCTACAAGAGTCCCCCGCAAAGGAAGGCCAAGATGTGGTGTGGCAGAGAAGGCTTCCAAAAGCAACAGGGTATTTTGGTAAGGTTCTGCAAACGGTCTGTGAAGTGGCACCTTCCTCTGCCCTGCCCTCCCTCTCCTCCACTGTGGCTCCCATCCTTTTTGGCTTCAGTGCTTGCTCTGCCGCTGTTTGCACAAGTGGCCGACTGGTGCTTGTAACCGTATCAACCAGTAGCAACCCAATTTGATTCATGGATGCAGTTTAGGTTAGTTGAATCCGAGAATTAATTAAATCTTTTTTTTTTCTTCGAGACATGGTTTCTCTGTGTAGCCCTAGCTGTCCTGGTACTCACTCTGTAGACCAGGCTGGCTTCAAACTCAGAAATCCACCTGCCTCTGCCTCCCAAGAGCTGGGATTAAAGGCATGCGCCACCATGCCCGGCAATTAAATAAATCTTAAACATAATGAGTAGAGTGCGCATCCTCAGTGTTATGAAAACCTGTTCTTATTGCTTTTATCCTTGAAGCCAAGACAAACCTGCTGTACATAAATAACAGCACTGGGACCTTAAAATTTCACGAGCTGGGGGTGTGGCCACATCAGAGACCCAGCTCCTCCCTCACCAGTCCACTGAAGAAAGATGTGGTCAGATGTGGTCTGGCCTCATCAGCTCGGGCTCCAGCCACTGCTCATTTTATTTCCCCCTCCCACTCCCCCCAACCTCCCCAACCCCCCCCCCCCCCCCCCCCCGCTCTACCAGTCTGTTACCTTCCCAGCTATTTGCTGCCTTTGCCTGTGGGGAAGCTTGATTTCCTGAGCCCTACCCCACCCCCACCCCCACCCCCACCTCCCCCCCCCACCCCTGAGCCTGGGCTGTGAGACCCGACTTGCTTTGAAGTTGAAATATCAATGAAGACAGATGGGCCACTCCTCCTAGGAGGAGGGTGCCTAAGGTGGCTATGGGAGGTGGGGGATGGGGATGGGAGTGGGGGGTAGGGGTAGGGGATGAAGCCTGGATGGAAAAGCCCTGAGACTTTTTGTTTCATAGGCCTTTACTGTGACATACTACTTATCGATCACTAACAACCCCCCTTCCCAGCCCACCCCATCCTCACTCCCTGTTCCCCTTAACTTGCACTTAACCCAAATATTCCCTCTGCTAGAATAATCTCCCTGGCACACCTTAACCTGGTAATTTAGCTGTGACTTTCTCTGTGAAATCAAAACTAAGACCCATTCCACCAAGAAAAAAAAAAAAAGGAAAAACGAAGCACGCAAGGATAGGGTCAACAGTACACAGAATAACGTTCCCTTCCCTCCCCAAGCAGCCGCCTGTTTTCATTCCAGTGACCTGTGTAACAAAGGGATATTTTGGATATGGCCCATGACCATAAAATAGGATTGGCCTGAACTAGCAAGCGCACCCTTGAGTCTCAGGATCCTAGAGGCAGAAGGTGACAGGAGTGCCTGTGACTGTGAATCCAGGGGTATGGTGCTGGCTTTGAATGTAGATGGAGGGGCCATGAGCCAAGGAACATTTCTAAAACCAGGACTTCTAAAACAGGACTAACAAAAAGACCAGAAGCTGAAGGCAGGTGCTACTGATGTGTTTATAAAAAGATAAAGAGTGGAAGGGAGGATATGGTCTATGGAAGTGTGGTGAGGTATGCGGGGAGGGGATGTCTCAGCGGGCCCTTCCCCCTGAGGGACCAGCCTCTCGATGGAATAGAATAGAGTTTATTCAGGGCATGGGGAAGGGAGTTAAGAGAGTAGTAGAGGCAGAGAAAGGCAGAGAGAGAGAGAGAGAGAGAGAGAGAGAGAGAGAGAGAGAGAGAGAGAGAGAGGAATAGAGGAGTAGGAACTGGCCCTAAGCACATGGGGAGGGAGGGGGGAAGGGAATGATGAGAGAGGGGAGAAGTGGGGAGGGGACAGAGCAGGAGAAAGAAGGTAAGAGCAAGAGAGAGGAGGGGACAAGCAGCCCCTTTTATAGCAGTTCAGGCATATCTGGCTGTTGCCAGGTAACTGTGGGGTGGAGTTTAGACAGAATGCTAACAGCTACTGTCCTTGGTTGGTGGGCACAGGCTGCAAAGTCCAGTAGAAGGCTGCCCCACCCTCCCTCAGTTCTCTTTCTTAGAATGGATGGAATTCCTACTCACATGTCACTCTTGTGAATTTGTTTGTTCTCAACTGGGAGAAGACAGAAGATGGCCTCCATGACAGCCAGTTATCACTGCCCCTGTGGAACAAACACAGACCTTGAAAGAGATATTGACGAAATCGGAACATCCCACTGGGCACTGCTCCTCTCCACTGAAGGCCACTGTTCCTCCAGAGAGATACCAGCGTGGGCTTCCCTCTGGGTCAATGTTTCTCAACTTGTGGGTTGCAACCCCTCTGGGGGGAATAAACGACCCTTTCACAGGGGTCAAATATCAGATATTCCACATATGAGATATTTATGTGACAGTTCCTAACAATAGCACAATTACAGTTATGAAGTAGAAGGTTGGGGTCAGCATGGCATGAAGAACTGTATTAAAGGGTCGCAGCATTGGGAAAGTTGAGAGCCATTGTACTAAGCTGACTTGCTGTTTTTGTTTTTTTTAAAGATTTATTTATTTTATGTATATGAGTACACTGTTGCTATACAGATAGTTGTGAGCCTTCATGTAGTTGTTAGGGATTGAATTTAGGACCCCTGCTCACTCTGGTCAATCCTGCTTGCTCAGTCCCTGCTAGCTCCAGCCCAAAGATTTATCTATTATTATAAATAAGTACACTGTACCTGTCTTCAGACGCACCAGAAGAGGGCGTCAGGTCTCATTACATGGTGAGCCACCATGTGGTTGCTGGGATTTGAACTAAGGACCTTTGGAAGAGCAGTCAGTGCTCTTACCCGCTGAGCCATCTCTCCAGCCCTGACCTGCTGTTTTTGATGATCAGGACTGAGGGGACAGTAAACTTTTGATTTTTTCTGAGGACAGTTGCAGGCTCATCCTACCCTTAGCCATTCAAAGAACAGATAATCCCAAGGCAGGTAAATAAGAGCATTTGCTGTATTTTTTAGCCATAAAATTAGATCTAAAAGCATTTCAAATCATCTGAAGTGGGGATCCCCCCTTGATGATTAGAGTAGCATTTTTTAATTGTGGAAGACGAACATTTAAAGACAAAACTACCCCTCGCTCACAGAATGACTGACCTACAGTAGACAGCATGTTTTGTCCAGTTCCGTTCCAGACCTTTTTCTTTGGCTGTGTATGCGCATCTATAGAAAGGCTAGAAATAGAGGAAGAAAGCTCTAAGTTAGCAGGTTCCAACCTTCCTAATGCTGTGTGACCCTTTAATACAGTTCCTCATGTTGTGGTGACCCCAACCGTAACATTATTTTCATTTCTACTTCATAGCTGTAATTTTGCTACTGTTAGGAATTGTAGTGTAAATATCTGTTTTCTAATGGCCTTCGGTGACCCTTGTGAAAGGGTCTTTTGACCACCAAAGCAGGGTCGCAACCCACAGATTGAGAACCACTGCTGAAGTACTGTGTAACATACAGTTCTCTCTCTCTCTCTCTCTCTCTCTCTCTCTCTCTCTCTCTCTCACACACACACACACACACACACACACACACTTTTTCTCTCTTTGCTAAATTCTATCACAAAGCTCCATCCCCAGCCTGTATCTCCATTTTTAATTGTATTTTTTAATATTTTTTTTATTTTGCTCTTTTTATTCAGGGCATGGGGAGGGGAGGGGAGTTGAGAGAACAGTAGAAACAGAAAAAGGCAGAGAGAGAGAGAGAGAGAGAGAGAGAGAGAGAGAGAGCTTTAATTGTATTTTTTAATCATACAATACACAAATACATGCTCATTGTAAAATTCTGAACAGCCCATGTCCCTCAGCCCTGTACTTCCCCTAATTCCCTAGTGACAACTTAGGAAGAAGCAGGATAGCTACACAGAGTTCAGCAAATGTGTGTTGGGGGCAGGGAAGGTAGCTATGGTGATTTGGAGTGGATTTTTCCTGTCCCTCTGGGATGCTCTGGACATATAGTTTGGCAGCAGCAACATTTGAATGGCATATATGATGTCTGAGTTCAATTCCCAGCAGCGTCTAAAAAAACAAAGGAGGTGAGATAAAGACTCAATAAAAACAACAGCTACATAAAATAAATAAAATAAATCTTTAAAAGGGGGCTGGAGAGATGGCTCAGCTCTTCCAAAGGTCCTGAGTTCAAATCCCAGCAACCACATGGTGGCTCACAACCATCCGAAATGAGATCTGACACCCTCTTCTGGTGTGTCTGAAAACAGCTATAATGTACTTAAATATAATAATAAATAAATCTGCTGGACAGTGGTGGCGCACGCCTTTAATCCCAGCACTTGGGAGGGAGAGGCAGGCAGATTTCTAAGTTCGAGGCCAGCCTGGTCTAAGTACAGAGTGAGTTCCAGGACAGCAGCCAGGGCTATACAGAGAAACCCTGTCTCAAAAAAAAAAATCAACCAATCAATCAATCAGTCCTTGAGCCCAGAGCCAGCAGAGGTCATGATGGCTTATAATCATCCGTATAGCTACAGTATACAGATGTATATGAGTATATACATAAAATAAAATAAAACAACAGCCACCAGATGAACACACAACTCTGTGTGTGTGTGTGTGTGTGTGTGTGTGTGTGTGAGAGAGAGAGAGAGAGAGAGAGTGTACACGCGCATCTGTGCACAACTAAGGAAGCCAGGAATCAGTGTGGATGTCTTCTACCACTCTCTGCCGTATTTTTTGAACCCAGAGCTCACTGTTGGAGCTGTGCTGCCTGGCCAACAAGCTCTGGCGACCCATGATTCAGAAGCAACTGTGCCATAGACGATTCCAGGACAGTGCATCTAGTCGAGAGGCACAGACATCAGCGAGGCTGCTTGATCACTTAGTACAAACAACCTCTGGCCTCTGGGGAGATGGCTTATCAGGTAGGAACGTCTGCCGTTACAAGCATGAGGACCTGAATTTAAATCCACGACATCCATGTAAAATGCTGGGTATGGCCACACACACATCTATAATCCCGGCGTTGTAGGGTACAGAGACAGGAGCATCCTTAGGGCTTTCTGGCTGCTAGTTTAGCTCCAGGTTCAATGAGAGATTCTGTTGCAATAAGGTAGGCTCTGATACAATTGGACACCTGACGTCCTCCTCTGGCCTCTGTGTGCTCTAGAGCACACAAGTGCACACATACCACACAAACACGGTACACACGTATTTTATCTGTAGTTGCAAGCCATGCTTTTCAGCCTTATGGTTTCTTCTAGTATGGTTAGAGGCTCTTTCCTTTTGCTATGTCTCCATTTTAAATTCTGACATTATGCTACTCACAGATTGCTTTCTGAAGTTCAATTCTTTGAAATCCACTTTCTTTATCAGTCTTAATGATAGTGAAACTTTCCTAACTCTTTCTGTTCTGTCTTCTTCCCCAGGAACTCAGGAAGAGTCCACAGAGGAACACTGATTACCGGCTTGCCCCTCACGGCTTGTTCAGCTTGCTTTCTTATACCACCCAGGACCACCTGCCCAGGGGCAGCACCATCCCCACTGAGCTGTGCCCTCCCACATCAATCATCAATCAAGAAAAGGCCCTGCAAGATTTGTCCAAAGGCCAATCTCATGGAGGAATTTTCCCAAATAAGGTTCTCTCCTTTGAAATGATCTGAGCTGGTGTCAACAATGAACTAACACACTGCACAAGTCTTAAAACTGTTAATAACCATCTAAGATTGCTTCTCTATAGTCTCAGCCATTGCTGGTGTAAGTTTTTTCCAGTGCGCTAACACTGGTTGTTTAGGAGAGAGAAAACCTCCATTCTCAAGTAACGCTGTCATGAAAGACTGGATGCTCCAAATCTTTCCTTGGCTTTAAAGGAAAAGTGAGGGGTCAGGGCACACCAGAGTGATTGGGTTGCAAGTCACGTGATGACTCTTCAGAAAGATTGCATGGATTCACCCAGGCACCAGCAGTGAGGCCTCTCTGTGATCCCACAGACAGAAAGTACTAGAAAGGCAGGCACATTGGCACACAGCATGCTGTCTCACTGGCCTCAGATACATGAAGGAAGAATCTTTTGTGTCTGCTCCTTGAATAAGCTTTGCAAAAGCTGCTCATTTTAAATAGAGATCTGAAGGAATGGAGTGGCTATTCTGGAAGCTCTGGTACGATTTGACCCCTGAGCAGCAGGCCTAAGTTAGAGTAGAGAGGGCTCTCCTTTGTGGACTTCCTTCAGAACAGGCAGACCTTCCAAGAGGCATTACTAGAATGTACTGGCTTTACCTGAGCAGGGGTCTCTGAGGAGTCTTCGTGCTGTCACGCTGGTCGGATCCAGCTCCGACAGGCTGCTGAAGCTGCACAGCCCACGAAGCTGCCATTAAGTGGTACAGAAGTCACCCTCTGCCATTTTTGTCTGACTTCCCACTTCCAGGATCGTATGGCAGCTCAATGTCGTTCCCAGCAGGACAATCCCCAAAGTGAGTCTCCGCTCAGAACCTAGCACAGTGAACTCTGAAGACACTAAGGGTGCCAAGCGATCATTTGACTCAAAGTCCTCCTTTTAACAGGCCTGGAAATGGGATTTCAACCCAGTTTCTTGAAGTGGGCTGGACATCTGGGTGCCAGTAGCACAGGACGGGGTCCTAGCCCAATGGCCTCAACCTAGTCAGCTCTCCATGCTATGACACCCCAAGATGTGTAGCTGGCTGTGTCTCACTGGGGACCAATGGGCTCCTGCTCTGGACCTGGGGTGTGGACCTGTCTGAAAATCACTGAGAATCCTTACACTGATTTCTGGTATCTTTGGAACGTGTGGGGTTTCTTTATTGCTATTTGTGTGGGCACACATGCAATGCATGCCATGGCTCACGTGTGGAAGTCAGAAAGGTAACCGTGAGAGCTGGAACTTCCCTTCCACCATGTGGGTCTCAGGGATTGAATTCAGCTCATCAGGCTTGGCAGGCAGCAAATGCCCCCACTGAGCAATCTGTCCAACCCAGGGGGTGTGCTTTTTACATGAAACAAATAGGAAGCCCGGGTCTCTGCAGCTCAATCTCACTGTGACATGCCAGCTCACATATGGGAAGCTTTTGAGTTTGGGAAAGTGTGGGCGGCTTCTCAAAGTCTCATGGGTAACAGCTGTGTAAGACAAAGCATCTCCCCGGGTCCTGCTCCTTGCCCTTGGCTCCAAGACTCACTGAGATCTGTCTCCACTAAAATGGATGGAGCATGTGGCAAGCATTCAAGAGTCACAATTAGCCTGAGCCTTACAGACCCAAGGGGACAGGCCAAATGGCTCCATCCCTACGGAACCACTCCTGCAGCCTGGAAGAGCACTGCAGGTGACTGTCCTTTCTATCAGGTCCATTCCAGGATGCTCAGGACCTTATTTTGACCAATTCTGAGCAGCAGAAAATGGGAACATACTGTTCCCAACACCACCGTCACCCAAGAATCAGTTACACAAACGACCCCATCAATTAGCTACCGCTTTCTAACAAAAATCACTCCTCAAACTTGGTGACCTAAAACATGCTATTGCTCACACACAGGTCATTAGAAAGTTCTGTCCATCTAGTCCAAGTCAGCTGATCTTGGCTGAGTCTGCAGATGGACTGTAGTTAGCTAGCTTGGTCTGCTGGGTAATGGCCGGTCTAAGTGGCCTTGCTCTTTGTATGAGTAGGTAAGAGAGCTGAATTATTTACCATCTACCCAACAGGATAGCTTGGGCACAGCACAAGGGTGTGGCTAGCATGTGCAAAGTCAGACCTGCTACAGGCACACATCACTCCTGTGTCAGTACATTGTGTAAGGCTAGTCCAGCTCCAAGAGCTAGGCTCCTCCTCTTCCTCTTTTTCTTTCCCCTCCTCTTCTTCCTTTTAATTGTTTTACCCTGTATATGTATATGTGTGTCTGTGTTTGCACACGTGTGTGCACATGTGTATGCCATGGTTTCCATGTGGAGGTCAGAGGACAGACAACGTGGGTTCTCTCCTTCTACCACGTGGACTCTAGGGATAGAACTCAGGCTGTCAGGGTTGGTGGCAAATGTCTGACCCTCCTGAGCCATCTGGCTGTCCCTAGACTACTTAAAGAAACTAAGAAGACATGGGGAAGGGCAGGACATATAAGTCACTGGGCATTTTTTTTTTCAATTAGTCAATTAAAAGAAGCAAGCCATAAGCCAATGTGGCTGTAAAAAAAAAAATCTCAGGAAAACAGTACCTGGAAGACTCCCAGGTACTGCTCTAGCCTAGGGAGCTTCTATCTAGCTATATGTCCATTCTTTATGGACATGCTGTTTTGAGATCTGTATAACTTCCTTGTTATGCCCTGTTGCAGAAAAGCAAACAACCTGGGCCATATGTTACAGCTGGAAGGTGGCAAAGCCAGGAAATGAACCAAGCAGAATGGCACCAGGGCCAGCTTCTCACATGCCAGTGACACTGCTCCTGTGCTCAGGAGGCTGGACTCAGGACACCTGTGTGTGCCTGGCCATACACACAACCCCTCTATTCAGACACTTCCGCTCTTAGTCAACAAACGCGATGCTAAGCTGAAATAGTGCCTGGGGATCTTTTGGACTGCAGGTCTGATTTTGTACAAGCTAGCCACAGCCTGTGTTGACACACTCAAGAGATCCTGTCGGGTAGATGGTGAGTAACATCCAGCTCAGTTCAAGGATCCAAGAGATCACAGGCGGTGGATGTACGAGCTGGTAGCTCACATAGCTCACTGCTTGCTGAGTTGCGGGGTCTCCTATTTGTTTTCTTGTCTGCAAAACAGGAGCCGTCTTCTGCAGCGATGGCCAGGATTAGGAGAGATCGTGGATTTGAGAATGCCTGAGTCTGCCCGGCACATAGTAGGCTGGCTAAATGAACACAGGTTCTCTTCTCTGTTCCCTTGTTCCCTTGTTCACTGGGGAAATCCTAGGTGCTTGGAAGGGACAGCCTTTCCAGGTTCTGTGAGAATAGAGGTTTTTTTTTCAGACTCTGTGTCCTCAGTTGTCTCCTGTGGTTTGTTCTTCCCTGCCAGAGTGTAATTAAATCCAGGAGCAGTGAGCACAAATAATGAATGGTCGGGCTTGTTAGGCGTGTCTTCCGTTAATGGTTGTGACTGGGGAAGAGCCCGCCACAGGCAATTAGTGATTCTCCAGTAATTAGGATGCTCAGTTGGCAGGAACACAGAGAGCAGCTTGCCTGTCTAGGTGGCAGATGGAGGCTGGGCCTTGCCTGGGCCTAGTGGGTCAGACAGGGGCAAGAGTCCCAGAGCAGGTTGTGGCCCACTTGACCCCTGTACATGGAGGCCACAGGGAGGGCTCAATCCTGAATGGTTCTTCCTATAACTGGTGGCCTTTTAGCTCAAGGAGTTAACACTGAAGACTGGCTGGGGCTTGTTTTAGTTACAGTAACAATGAATAATGAGTTAAACATTTACATTCAGAATAGGTAATGGATTTGCATGATTCTAACATCAAAATTAGATTTTGTTAAAAAAGAGTCAACCTGACATGGCCTGGTCAACCAAGGCCTGATGACCCAAGTTTAATCTCTGGGACTCACACAAAAAAGCTAAACGTTGTGATGTACATCTGTAACCCCAGCATCCCTACAGTGAGATGGGGAATGGAGACAGGCAAACCACCTGGAACCTCATGTGCAAGCTACCCTGGAGTACTTGGCATGGTAGAAACATCAAGATACCCCACTTCAACAAAGGAAGGTAGGACAGGCACCAAACACATGTTCTCTGTCCTCCACACATGCACCGTGGCACACACACATGCATTCAAACACATACATCATACATACACTACTAATAATAATATAAATTGAGACTATATGGAAAAGGAGTGTTGCCCTGCTGCTAAAGTTGAGGTCTGATATTACTAGGAAGCCCTGAGATTGGTGCAATATGGTGGGGACTCTTTTTGTCACAGGGCTTTCTCCTTTTCTGACCTTGTC
This sequence comes from Montemys delectorum, assembly GCA_019843815.1. Lineage (NCBI taxonomy): Eukaryota > Metazoa > Chordata > Mammalia > Rodentia > Muridae > Montemys > Montemys delectorum. Next base: position 45,121 of record JADRCD010210714.1, read on the forward strand.
TGGGGAGCTCAAAACCCCTATACCTGCTACCTGCAGAATATCACATAGCCTTGGTGAGATTGCAGGTTCAGCTTTCTTTCTCCCAATAAGAACCCATTCAGCAAGCCCCTGAGATCCTGGGAACGCCTCACCATGCTAATGAGGCATCTCAGTACCGTAGCCTCCAGCCAATGACCTTTGCTCATCCTGGATCTCCCTACTCTGTCTCCAAAATCATATAACTCTTGATTCACCCCCAAATAAAGTTGTTCTGTCTCCCTAAAACTGATCCCGGATGACTCTATTCAAGATCAGATTCATGGGCTGCCCCAAACCCTGGTCACTGACTCTGCTCCATTGTTTTGGGCCAGTGGCCAATGACCTAGAAAAGAAGGGAGACCCACAAGGATGCAGGGAGTGATGGGACACACCTGTAACCCAGGCTGTAGTCCTGGCCCACAGGAGGCTAAGGCAGGAGGATTGCAGGTCCAAGGCCAGTGTGAACTACATTGTAAGATCTTACCTGAATAGAACAATAAAAAATATGAAAAGACAAACTGAAAACCTCCATTTTACTGATTCAAATACAAGTCCTCTACCACAATTACAAACAAACAAACAAACACAAAAAACCCACAGCTTGGGATGGTGAGGCACACCTTTAATTCTAGCACTTGGGAGGCAGAGACAGGCAGATCTCTGAGTTTGAGGCCATCCTGGATTACACAGAGAAACCCTGTCTTAAAGAAAAACAAACAAACAAAACCCCAAAAACTCCAACCCCCCCCACAATGTTAGCAAACATACTAAGCCTTTATTTCTTACAAGAAAGCTTCTTGCTAGAATAGTGGAACTCCCTGTAAGGTACACCGTGAGCACCAGTTATTATCATTCTGCACCTGTCTGAACCTACGGTATCCACCCCGCACACTGGTGTGAACTGTGCACCCTGGGGGTCATCTGTCAATCATAACGAGTGCACCCCTCTAGTAAAGGATGCTAAGAGTGGGACTATTGATGCTGGTTAGCTGCAGCTAAGAAATTAGCGGTGATTAAGAAGAGACCAGCATCATTGAGGT
>JADRCD010210715.1:5230-24449 GCA_019843815.1 Montemys delectorum
AGAGAGAGAGAGAGAGAGAGAGAGAGAGAGAGAGAGAGAGAGAGAGATTGAATGTGCCACAGGTCCCTCTTTCCTTCAGAGACATGGTGGCAGCTGTGGGCATTGGAGCAGCAACCTCTGGCTTTCACAGGGAAGGATGGATGACGCCTTCTCCTCTGAGAGCTTTGAAGAGGGTTTTCTTTGCCACTGAACCACATTTTCTTTGCCATAGTCTCCAACTCCCTGTCTCACTGTCACAAACACAGTCACTTCTCTTTACACATGGCAAATCTGATAGACAGTCTGACGGGTTCTTATACTTCAGTCTGATAGGGACCCTGGGCTGGCCATGGAGAAAGCCCGAACTTGCCAGGTATTAGTGGCAAACTGTAGAGTAGAAGAGGCTTCTGGAGTCATAGGGGGACCTGAAAGCCTTTGGTTTGGAAGTTGGCCCTCAGACAGCCTCGCTTGGTTCCAATCTTGTTTTCTCATCCTATGCTCTCTCCCATCTCAGGCTACTCTTTCCTTACCGTCCATAAGTCATGTGTGGACTTGTGGAATCCCCTAAATTCTGGGCTGTAGTCTGGCAAGTATCTCTTTCCACAGGTCCTGCTTGTTGGGTAAAGTCAGATAGCTGAGAGGGGACTCGGCATGCCCAGAGACTCAGCATACCATGACTTTGGTATACTTGTTCTTTACATGCTATGATTCTGAAGAGAGAAGCATTATTTCTAATCATTCTCCCATAAACTGAAGACACTCAATATAGAATTCCAGAAATTGACATTTAAACTATTATTAAAATGCATGCTTTACAGCTTGGACCCACATCTCCATGCAGGACCAATGGTGGTAAAGACAGGAGAAGCTGAATTTGGAGCAGGAGCCCACCCAGTGTTGGAAGAAGGAGACTTCCTGATAGAAGAAGGTCCCCCTTCCCACAGTGACCCGCTATTGCTGCCACAGAGAAGTTGTGTTTTAAGAAGTCTTTGCCAACAAGTCCCAGAGGATCCCCATGTTATTTGCATGATCTTGATATAATCTCTCTCAAATCAATCTACTTAATTAGTGACCCAGCTAATAGAGTAATCAAAATAAACTCCCAGAAGCCATAACTGTGCTATGTTAAAAAAAAAAAAAAGTATGCAGAGAGATTATTTCAGAAAAAAAAGCCTTGAGTTTTGACTAATTATAGCAACTTCTCGTATTAGATAAACAATCTTGTTTCATAAGACTGGGGCTGTTCCATTGCTCAGCTGAGACAAGCTGAGCAGCTTATTTTTCTGCTCACAGTCAGATGATAATTACTCAAGCAATGATTATGTGTAGGGCAAGATCATGGGAAGTCCAAGAAATTTAGGAGAGCTTTCCCCTTCATCACCAGAAATGTATGTCCTTGTCCAGACTGCTTTCTGTCCAGCCCTAAAGCACAGTTCTGCTTAAAACCATCATCAGTCCTGGTCCATGGCAATGAAGATTCCTGCTTCACAGATTTGGAAATGAAGGTGCTCATCAACTTACAGGAGTGTGATTTGGAAACTACAGGGAAACACAGCCATCTCTAACCCGGCCTCAGAGCTGCAGGCTCTCCAGCTCCATCTGTTTATTAATACGTGCGAGGATGTCTCATCAGATATCTGCAGGTCTAAGACATTCACCCCTTAGCTAATGGCCTGGGCCCCTGGGGTGTTCAGCCTGATCATCCATGCCTTTTTTTGCTGAGTGATTGTGAGCGAACATTTGGCTTTGTATTCTTTGTTTTTTGAAATGACAACAGCATGCTTTTCTCTCTAATTAGCAATCACCGCCTGCTGCTAGGAGTCAATGCAGAGGATCTGGCTGGTGCTCTGTCTCCATGCCAGGCTCTGTGAAGTGGAAATACCTTCTTCCCTCCAAGAGAGCTCTAAGTGACACCCATCACTGCATTTCTTCCATGCAGCAAAAGTCACAGGGGAGACCCGGGAGCCAGATAGCCAAAATCATCCTGGTAGGAAGAAAAATCACTTGGGGGCTTGCTTGGAGGCCCTTGGCTACTTTGGATTTGCTGAAAGAGTCAGTCCAGCCTGGGCTTCTCTGTCACTTTATCTACCTTTTAGTATTCATTTATTACCTATTTATCATCTATCAACCCATCATTCTACTTTTTTTTCTGTTGAGATAAAAGTAACATCATAAAATTCTCCCCTTAGAATTGTAGAATTCCATGTAGTTTATATTCTCAGAGCTTATCAATAATTGCTTCTGAATTTCAAGACACGTTCATGGCCCTCAAAAGATGGCCTGTACCAATGAGCAATATTTTCCACACTTTAAAAAAAAAATTTCTCCATGCCTCAGGCCCTGTCAACTGCTGATCCACTTCCTGTCTCTGTGGGTTTGTATGTTTCCTTTCTAAAGTTCCACTAAGATGTTTACTTGCTTCTTGTTCATTAGCAGTCATGAAAAAGGAGAAATGAAAGCCCAGAGAAAGGATAGAAGGACAGAGAACCTGGGCAGTGCTCTATGCAAACTTTTAACCGACATAGAAGTGATGTAATCGCATGAGCATGTGTCATCTTGCAACAGGGATGCCATGTGAGAATGCATCATGGTGTGCTTTCATAGATAGCTGTACACAATCACAGGGTGTATTGACACAAACGAAGATGGCTACAATGTCATCTTAGGAGATACAAACTTACAAGACAACAACCTGTTATTTGACTCTCTTCTTTCGGAGAGAGCTTGTGATAGAAGCTCAGCATGGCAGTACAGTAATGTTTCTAGTTAGAGGACATCCTGGGCTATGTATCAAGGTCTTTCCTAAACAGACCAATAAGCACTTCCTGGAGCCAGAAGGAAATAGCCCTGTCAGGGATGAGCTACCCGCCATGCCCATGCGTTGTTGGCCAGGGAGGCTGCTAAGGATCCCCAAACAATAGAGGTTATTGCCTCGGCTGTTGATTACCAACTAGAGCCAGATATTAGGTCTCTATGGTTGCAAGACATAGAAAAACCAAGCTGAAACTAAATTTGGAAGCCTCTTTACTACTAACTAGCTGCAAGGTGCTCTGTAAACTGTTGGGGCAGAACTGTTACCAACATTCTTTCTCAGATGTGGACATTGACAACTACACTATTGACTGGCAAGGCAGGACGTACCTATCCATAGAATAATGACATAAATGTCTTGGAAATAACCAATAACTTACTGATTGGACTTGAGGACCACTCCACAGAAGGGGGACTCAGAAGTTCCCAAAAGCCCATGGCTGGAAATACAAATGCCCTCTGAGGTAGCAACAAGTATTTTACATATATATATAACTTGTTTGTTTTTCCTAAACACATATGATATGCCTTTCAAGTTGCCTTCTAAATATTTGTATATGCTCATAGATTTGTGCCATGAGCTTTGGTCAAAGAAGCTTTTACTGCAGTGGGTAGCTGTTACTGCAAAGGCTTAGAATTTAGTAAAGTGTTGAGGATAAGTGACTGTGATGCTCATCCCCAAAGGGAACTGTTTTATTGCTCCCTGTGAAGCTCAAGGACATACATGGCAGAAGAGGCAGAAAGAATTGAAGAGCTAGAAGAAGGGTAGGGAATTGTAAAATATTGTCTTCTAAGCAGGACATGGCCATCCTGCTCTTGAAACCTTCACAGCTATAGCTAATTCCACAAGACTTGCAAAAAAGGTTATATCCACCAAAACTCTGTCAGAGTGGGAAAGGGTTCTAGAGAACTAGTAGGTAGTTAATGTTACTAGGGAGGAAGGGAGACATTTTCTACAGTGGTATAGTCACTGGCAAATTATCTTGCTCCTGTAAACAACCCAGCAGTCATGCTTTTATAAGGAACTCTAATTGAATTTATTGGGTAACTGTCTTATTCAGGGTTCCTATTCCTGTACAAACATTATGACCAAGAAGCAAATTGGGGAGGAAAGGGTTTGTTCAAGCAGGCCAAGAAGTAGGAACTGATGCAGAGGCCATGGAAGTATGTTCCTTACTGGCTTGCTTCCAGACCTGACTTCCTTTGGTGATGAACAGGAATAAGGAAGTGTAATCTGAATAAGCACTTTCCTCCCCAACTTGCTTCTTGGTCATGATATTTGTGCAGGAATAGAAACCCTAAGACAAATTAGTACCAGCATAGTGGGGTACTCCTGTGACAACGTGACCATGTTTTGGGGAGGACTGTGGAAGGACCTTGGATCTTTGAGCTAGAAGAGCCATTGGGATGTTAAGAGCTCTGTGGGATGTTCTGTAGGAGCTTGGAAGATAATGTTGAGAACAGTGCAGAAGATGGAGGTTTGGCTTGTGAAATTTCAGGGGGAAGATTAAAGGCTTTTATCAGGGCCATTGCTGTTTTGATTGTAAAGATTCTGTGGTTTTGGTTAGCTGGGGCTGAAGAATCAGTTGTAATTCACAGGATACCAGAACTACTAAATTGAAACTTTTGCATTACTGGGAATATTGCTGCTGGTTAGCTGGAGCTAAGAAATTAGTGGTGATTAAGAAGAGACCAGCACCACTGAGGTAAAATCTTCTGGGAAGTGTTTTCTGAGAGCACAGAGGCTGTGTTCCAGAGATAGCCAAGGTTGTACCTTGTGCTGCAGCAGGACTTGGTAATGTGTAAGAGTCACCTAGGTGGTACTGGTTTTGAAGGCATGCAGGGGTCATGAAGAGCAGCTGAGACTCAGCACTGTAAGAGGCTGCGGAAGGCCATTTGTGAAGGTGCAGCCTCAGTTGTAATTGATGGCTCAGGACTGAAGGGGTTATGTAAAAGAGCTGAGGTTTGGCACCATGAAGAGAGCCTATGAGAGGCTATTGGTGAAGCCTAGTTACAGTGGAAGACAGCAGTGTTTTGGAGATGCCAGTATCATGAGATGATCACCAAGAACAGCAGCAGCAGTGGAGTACAAGCAGCTGGAACCTAGAAGACAAGGTGTGTTTTACAAAGGGCAGAGCTGGAGAAGTGACCCAAGCCCTTGAAGGAGCCCAGAAGATCGTGAGTTGGATCCCAGACATTAGACAGTTGAAGTTTGATTTTTGCTTTTGCTTATGACTGTGCCCTGATATTTTCCCCTCTTGAAGGAAGAAACTATTTTAGTGGAACCCACAGTTAAGAGACTTTTAATTGTAAAAAAAAAAAAAAAAAAACCTTTGGATTTTAAAAGAGATTGGATATTTTTAAAGGATTAAAATCTTAATATGAAGAGTTTGCAAAGACTATGGGACTTTTAAAGTTATTTAGATCTTGGGGATGAATAAGAAAGTAAGGGTTAAGGCTTAATAGTGATGTGTTTGTGTCAAGTTGACAAAGGGTCAATTGTACTGGCTGATTTTGTGTGTCAGCTTGACACAGACTGGAGTTATCACAGAGATAGGAGTTTCAGTTGAGAAAATCTATAAGATTCAGCTGTAAGGCATTTTCTCAATTAGAGATCAAGTGGGGAGGGCAGGCAGCTGGCCTTGTAGGTGGATACCATCTCTGGGCTGAGAGTCTTTGATTCTATAAGAAAGCAAGCTGAGCAAGCCAGAGAAAGCGAGCCAGTAAGGAACATTCCTCCATGGCCTCTGCAACAGCTCCTGCTTCCTGACCTTCTTGAGTTCCAGTCCTGACTTCCTTTGGTGATGAACAGCAACATGGAAGCATAAGCTAATAAACCCTTTCCTCCCCAACTTGTTTCTTGGTCATGATGTTTTGTGCAGGAATAGAAACCCTAAGACAGTAACCAAAAAAGAAAGAAACAAATTTAGAGTACTGTAATATGTGAAAATAAAATTATCTTATATGTACACAGTCTACTCAGATTGAGTTTGCAGAATATGATGATTTTTAGATTTACTTTTGTGTGTGTGTGTGTGTGTGTGTGTGTGTGTGTGTGTGGGTGCCAGCTGCTTGGGATACCCTGGAGATGGAATTACAAGTGGTTGTGAAGTGCCCAATATAGGTGCTGGGAATTTAATTCAAGTCCTCTCTAAAAACAGCACATGTAACCACTGAGCCATCTCTCCAGTCCCTTGTTTTAAAATATAGGTATTGTTTATCTTGACATGGACTGGGCTTGAAATTGTTTAAAAGTTAATCAACAATTACTTTTAAATATGTTTTAATTTTAACATGATTATCTATCTATCTATAATATATCTAACACCTATTTTATCTATCATCTATCTATCTATCCATCTAAGATCAAACCCAAAGCTAATTGTAGGCTCAAGGGATGTAGAACTGCTGCTGACACCATGTGTGCCCTTGACAAGAACATGCCAGCTACCATCTGAAAGAGGTCAGGTATCAATTTCAGAGTTCATTCTTTAGGTACACCCTCCTCCTATGATGGCCAACTAGAACACAGTCACTTTCAAGCCTCACATTCATTTATTCTATGCCAAACAATAATCTAAGAACAGGCAAGAGAATCATCAGTTTAAAGTCCCTGCCTGAAGCCTACAGGAAAGTCAGTGTAAGAAGCAGGCATTAGACAAGTTCACTGGGAAGTTAGGACTCAAGCTTGCACTGCTTCTGTTCACCATTCTGTTCAGCATGGCACAGAAAATTCTACGTCAGTGCAGTAAAATAAGAAAATAAATAAATAAAGTGAATTACAAAGGCAGAAGGGAAAAATCTCACTCTTCACAGTCAAATTTCTCTTGACACAAAAAGTTGGAGTGGATCAGAAAAGCCTATGGGAAAACAGAACAGTTCCGAATAATTGATGGACAGAAAATCAATATAGAAACTAATGCTGTTCTTATGTTCTAGAAACTGTTACAAAGTGTAATTTAAAAATTGACTTTGAGGGCTAGCGAGATGGTTCAGCAGTTAAGAGCACTGACTGCTCTTCTGAAGGTCCTGAGTTCAAATCCCAGCAACCATATGGTGGCTCACAACCATCCACAATAAGATCTTCTGGACTCCCTCTTCTGGAGTGTCTGAAGAGAGCTACAGTATACTTACAGATAATAAATAAATAAATCTTTTTAAAAAATTGACTTTGAGCCGGGCAGTGGTGGCACATGCCTTTAATCCCAGCACTTGGGAGGCAGAAGCATGTGGATTTCTGAGTTTGATGCCAGCCTGGTCTGCAGAGTGAGTTCCAGGACAGCCAGGGCTACACAGAGAAACCCTGTCTCAAAAAACTAAAAAACAAAGCAAAACAAAACAAAACAAAAAAACAACAACCCACCTAGACTTTGAAGCTTGAGAGATGTCTCCAGGAGTAAGAGTGTTTGCTATGTGAGCCTGAGACTTGAGTTCAGGTCTCTTATATCAAGATTCAAAAACAATTGAACATGGCCACATTGTACCTGTAACCCTGCGCTGGGAAAGAACAGTGCAGAAACAGGAGGATTAATGGGGCTTGCTGGGCTGACATTATAGCTCCAAACCAGTGACCTCTAGATTAAGTGAGAAACCTTGTCTTAAAGGAATAAGGCAGAGAATGACAGGGCAGGACACCTGATCCTTCTTGGGCATCTATATGGGAGTTCATAAGTGAGCACTTACAAACAACTGTGGACACACATGCATGTACTACATAGACACATACATGCACCCACATACATACACACATACGTGTACATGGTAAACATATATACATGAATCTACATAATTCAACATGCATACATAACCCCCCCACATGCACTGCACATACATACATGTACCACATATAATATACATAATATACATATATGCAACACACACGCACTGAAAAGCCTCACTAAATTTCATAGATATTGAAAGATGTCAAAAGAGACCTAAGCTTCTGTTTGTCACAGACATTAGGAAGATGCCACCTTACTTTGGTCATATCAGTGCTGGACTAAAAATTTGAAGTGCTAACTACTCTTCGCAGAATTTAACAAGCTGGTCCCAAGGCCACATATAAGAGAAAGGGACAGAAATATGTCAAGAAAGACATCAAGAAAGTTTCCTAAAAGGGGATTGTTGGGATGATAGATGACATTTGTCTCTTTTTTAGTGTGTGTGTGTGTGTGTGTGTGTGTGTGTGTGTGTGTGTGTCTGTGTGTGTGTGTGTGTGTGTGTGTGTGTGTGTGTAACATATGTGCAGATACCTGTGGAGGCCAGAAGAGAGCATCAGATCTGCTGGAGCTTGTGTCTCAGGCAGTGGTGAAACATCTCCACATGGGTGCTGGGAAGTGAACCTGAATCTTCTTCAAGAGCAGTGAATGCTCTTAATCACTGAGCCATCTCTGCAGTCCCTGAAATTGCCTCTTGATACCAAAGCATACAACATACATTGAAGAAAGCAGTAAAGCCCTGGCTTTCACAAAGCGTAGGCAGCCTGGACACAAATCCACAGTCTGTGTGAAAGCTTGGTACACAACAGGGACAGACAGTGACACAAATCCAATAGCAAATGTTCACTTCGGAGGAAGTTAATATATCACAGCACTGTTGCCATCCTATAGATATAAATTAAACTTCCATCATGCTAAAGCTAATTTGCATATTGTAGAAGATGTAAACATCAAACACAAGACAGAAACTATTAACAGGCAATAGGTAAGTATCTTTATGAAAATGGTATAGACAGATTTGTACAGATTTCTTTTTAGCAATAGGAAAAGCACAAGCTACAGATAAAAATGGTAAGTTGTACAGTCAAACAATTTAACTCGTGGGCAAAGAGGCAGCAAAAAATGTGAGAACATAAAGGAGCTTTTGAGATCTATGTAACAGACACAGGTATCAATAGGCGGAACTTATAGAGAACGTCTGTTTTAGGAGCTAGAGAGCTGACTCAGTGGTTGAGAGCACTTGTGACCCTTCCAGAGGCTCTGGGTCCAGTTCCCAGCATCCACACAACTGATCATAGCTGTCTGTACCTCCTGGTCCAGGGTATCTGATGTCTTCTTCTGACCTTCAAGGACACCAGGTATGGACATGATACACATACAAACATGCAAACAAAATAGTCATATACATAAGATAAAGTTTAATAGAGTGCCTTCCTGGTGTACACAAAACTAGATTTGAGCCATAGCACTGCATAGACTCAGGTGGTAGTGCATGCCTCTAATTCCAGAACTCAGGAATTTAAAGGCAAGCACATCAAAAATTCAAGGTCATCAGCTGCCTAGTGAGTTGGAGGCCAGCTTGGATGACATGGCAATCCTTACTCAAAAGAAAAATAAAGGACAAATCCAATATGAGGAAAAGAAATATGAGGAAAAGAAAATGAATGGCCATTCTCTGAGGAGAAATCCTTCACAGCCAAGAGACATAGAGAAATATTATCAAGTCCTTATATAAATAAGTGATTTTCAGAGTGAAACTGCAGAACCCATCACATGCTTGTGTTTAGGGTGACTGACAACGTGCTGGCAAGGATGCATGAGGATGGGGATTCCCATTGCTGGAGTGGCTAAGGGGCTCCTGGCCACTTATTTCACACAGCAATCTGGCTCCTCTTGACCCATTCTCTGTCTGGGAAGCTCATGTTTTGGTGGAGACCTACACCCACCAGTGCTCAGTACTTGGTTAGTTCCACATAGGTTAGTGGAAACCCCATACAAGAGTTGAAATGAGTAATCCAAAGTCTTGGAATTTCACGGAAGCCTCAACTAGATCTGTATAGTGCTAAAGAGTGTCACTTTGAGATGAACAGTATTGTGTTATTTATATAAAAATTGAAAACACACAGAACCAATAGCATATCTGCTATTATAGCGATGAAAACAACTTACTCACAGCTATACACCTGTTAGCCATAAGGCAGTGGGCGAGTCTGAAGGAAGATAAGAAGAGAAGACACCAGAGGTCAGCAGGATGCAGCATTTTCAAGATTTTATTTTCCTGGATGCTGGGAGAAAGCCAAATCCAGACAGCAGTATATTGTCTGCTTGTTTAGGTGGAAGACATTACTTGTTGTTCCTCTTTTACATACTATAAATATTCCATTATTGATAGAGTCATTTTCAAGAAAAATGTGAATAGTTTTATCCAGGGTACCAACACTGTGTCCTCTCCAAAGCTATCCATGCCCTGATTCCCAAATCCTATCAACTTTAACTGCAAGAAGAGTCTTGCAGATAAGACGAAGGATCATGAGATAAAAACGTTACCCAGAATTTCTGGATGGCCTCAATACAATCAGGAGTTACAGGAAAGCAGCCATCCCTGGAGGATGTAAGCAGCCTCCCCTGGGGGCTTCAGAGTAAGCACAGCTTGTATGACTTCAGCCCCCATTACCTCCTGCTGGACTCTGACCTCCACAAGTTAAAAGAGTGAAACTGTCTTGTTTTAAGCTACCAGACTCATAGCAAATTTCCATAGCAGCACTAAAAAAAAAAAATAATAATCCATAACCTCAATCTAGCTTCTATTTCTAAGATTTTAAAAAAGATCTGAATCTGCCAGGTATCCTATGATCTGTTTGTGCTGCTACTGTAAAATACCACAGGGTGGAAAATTTATAACAACAGAAATTTATCTTCAACAATTCTAGAAGCTAAAAGCTCCAAATAATGGTGCTGGCATCCAGTGTCTAGGGGAGTCTTCCTGTGTCATCCTCATGTAGCAGGAGTGAGCTGTGGGCACATCAGAAGGCAAGAGGACAGAGAGGGCCTATCTGTTACTATGAGGATCTTTTCAAAGGGCACTAATCTCATTCCTGGGGGTGAACTGCCAGTGCCTCCTCTGTCTCCGAATGGCACCAGCTCTTGGCAGCATGTGGATTTTGGGGGGTACATGCACACATTCATGAGGGAGAGGACCCAAGTTAAGGAGCTGTGCAGAGAGGATTTGTATAATCAACAGTTATCTACAGACTACAGATTGCACATATTTAGGAAAGTGATTTTTAAAAAGAGATAAAAGAATCCTTGTTCTCATGGGGAGTAAGTAGATGGAGGAAGGACAAAAAAGAAAGACAAGATAAACTTAGAAAGTTATGTAGACTCAAACAGACCAGGTGCAGGGTCTTGAGTACATGCATGTAGGGGGATAGGATGGTAAAGAGAGTTTTCAAATGGGTGCTCTGAAAGTCCTCATCATTCAAGCAAACATTGGGACAGAGGGGGAAGAGAATCCATGTAGCTGTGACAGAGAGAATAATCTCAGTGTGACCTAGGCTGAAGAATGCTCAGTGCATTTGTGGGATGGCCACAAGGCCAGCGGGGCTGACACGGGAGCAATCAGTGGAGAGAGTTACAATGGAGAGGGAAAAGAAGTGGGTGAAGATATCACCCCTAATCAGGGCTGCGTTTGGTATAATGCAATCCTGAAAGGATGGTGAGTCTAAGGCTGCTTTTCTACCTATTTACAAATGTGCAGCTGCAAATGCCAGAGCGTGTCACTCTATTATTCTGCACAGGACAGGAAGATGGCCTTGCACATGAGTGCTTGAATGAGTCTGCTTCTGAGAAGAGACCCTGGAGGCTGAGGCTCCTGGAACCTGGGGCTCATCCAGTGGCCTGAGCAGTGCTCCAGGAATGCCAAAAGCAGTTGAGCTCTGTGGCTTCCACTGACTGATACTAAGGTCACGCGGTATGATTCACATTCTTGGTATCAGCACTACAATTGTCCAGGCAGGCTGCAGTCAGGCTTTACATCATTCTGTACTCTCTGAGTATTTATGTATAACTCCTAGCAAGATTAGAGGGGTTGTGATCATATGGATTTGAGAAAAAAATAATAGATATCTTTGAACCTCACATTTCCCTTACTCTAAAATGGATGCTCCGACTTCTCAGAGTTTTTCAGTAAGTGGAAGAGTGAAGGGTGTTTGTTGGTGAACCTTGCTATACAGCACCTGCTCTGTGGATAATAAGAGTAAGGGTGGCCTCCTCCCTCTCCTGCTGAGTTGTGATGCTGGGCAGGAGGATGTGCTGTGGACAGAATTATCTAGAATACAATCAAACTGTGACCTGAGAAGTACCCAATAGCCTTCGAGAACTCAAGGTGAGAGAGTGCATCTCTCCAGCTGAGGAAATTCAGTAGGGCTTCTGGGGAGAGCAGCTGCTGAGCTGGCTAGGACCCAGGTAAAGGAAGTTGGAGGAAGGTTTCTGCAAAAAAAGGAAAAACAAGGGCAGCCAGAGAAAGGGAGTTCACATCCCAGGGCCCAGCGCTAGTGCAGAGAAGAGCTTTTGTGGAGAAGTACATATAAAGGCAAGGGGGTGGGGGCTGGAAGGGGTTCATGGAAGGTCTGGACGCTTGCTGTCTGTGGAGCCTCTGCTAGTTTGGGGTTTGTGTGTACTACAGGAGGAGAATGATTCAGAGTTGAGTACAGTGCTGCAGTAAGGTGCAGTTAGACAAATCAAATTACATAATCAAAGTTATTCTTTGGGGTATTTTGTTTGCCTTAAAAAGTTGTTTGCCTTTCCTGAGCCAGGAAGCTAGCCCAGCCAGCATAGTGCTTGCCACACAAACAGAAGTTGCTGCGTTCGCTCCCTGTAACTCATGCTAAAAATTCCAAGCTAATGCTTGGGAACTCACTTCTGGGGAGCCAGAGACAGGTCCTTGGGGCTTGTAATCCAGTCAGCTTAGCTGAGTTGATGAGTTTCAGGCAGAAGTGAGATACCTTGTCTCAAAAATTAAGATAAAGAGAAACTGAGAAAGACACACCAGCTTGGCCTCTGGCTTGTAAACATATACATGCACACACATAATGTATACGCACATGCATATACACATTCATGTGCTCACACACATCCTTGTGCACACACATACATGTGCACTCATAGGTATATGCACATATATGCCCATACATGTATGCACACATGTACACTCACACTCACATGCACACAATTTGTCCCAGTTCTGTATTTTTAGTTATTCAACATGGGTTTTCATTTAGTGAAATATGTTTGTGTCCTTTTCAAATATGACCAAGTTCATACAACAGAACCCACAGAGAACAATGCTTCCCGCGTGCTTCTGGATGTAAATGCTTCTTTTCTTCTGGTTGGTTTTACACGGTTGAAAGAGGGCTTCATATGCTCTCTCTTCTCCTCATATCTATTTCTGGTTGCTCTGACCTCGTTCAGAATGTACGGAGCTGTTGTTTCATCCCTGAGAGCTGTGCACCATTGATAATTGAGACAGCTCCAGATGCAGTGCCATCATCCAATTCCTGGATTTTATCAAGAGCATCTAATTCATGTAATTGTGTTTGATTAGGAAAGAATGGCTAAGTCTTGGATTGAATTGACTCGGGCATAACTATTTTAGGGCTTGTTATTAAGCATTTAAACATTATTGGGCAATTTCCTGTGGCCGTTTGAAGTGTCTATTTTCTCGTACAATATAGATGTCCTGGTAAAACCTTCTTCAAGATAGCATGTTATATTTAATAGGGGTGTAATGTGCTTTACTGGATACCATTACCTTAATGTCCCGAATATTTTTCTATTATCTCCATTATAAAGCATGGAATTCAAATGACCTGCCCACAGCCATAATCTTGTTAATTGTAGATGTCACCGCTGTTTGAGGATCCACTTGTCTTAAGGTTGAAAATCAAAGTTGTTATGCTGTGATGCCAAGACTACATGTTATCTCAGAAACTCCAGAGTCCCAGAAGTACATTTATGTTGTACAAGAGCATCTGTCCAAAGTGCATAGAGCTAATAAAGTTTCCAGTGGACGATGCTAACCTCAGCACTGTCTTTAAGTAATAAACTATTATAATTCATTTCAAAGTTATGATAATATGGCACTCATCAAGATCAAGCTATTATTGTGAAGTATTTTCTGCATTGTGAAATTAATACTTATTTTCTTGTTATTATTTGCCTTTTGTTGGTAGTATTATAAATTGGAATTTCTCAGACTTGGCACTACTGATACACAAAAAATGTTTTAGATGTTTTTTATCTTATTTTATGTGTATGAATGTTTGCCTGTCTGTATGTCTGTGTACCAAGTGTGTGCTTGGTACCCTTGGAGTTTAGAAGAGGTTGTTGGATTCCCTAGAACTGGAGTTACCAATTGTCATGAGCTACCATGTGGCTGCTGAGAACTGAACCTTTGTCCTCTACAAGAGCAACATGTGCTCTTAGCCACTGAACCATTTCTCCAGCCCCAACACTGGTACTTTGAACCCAGGCATTTTTTTTTTTTGTGAGGAGCGATGTGGTGTTTAATTTGGATTATCAACTTGATATTTCAAATTATGATGAAAACTAACATTGGGCTCCCTGGCATGAACTTTCTAGATTAGTTTAATTGATGCTGGTAGACCCACTCTCAATGTGGGTAGCACCACAATGTGAGTTTTGCGCACTGGGGTCATGGACTACATAGAGAGGAGAACAGGAAATGAACATCAGCATCGATCTCTTTTCTCTGCATCTCTATTGTAGCATATGACCAGCCCTCATCAACAACAGGACTTTCCCACCATGTGTTCTTCCCCTTGATGGAAAGATTTCCTCAAAGTTTAAGCCAGGATAAACCCTTTCTCCCTTAAAATACCCTTTGTCAGGTTTATAATGGCAATAGGGACAGTAACCAATAAAAATGGTCTTGAACATTGTAATGTGCTTAAGAACAACCCTGGGCTCTTCATCCCTGTTGAGTTCATCAATATTGCCCAACGCCCCCTAGGAGCAAAGTCACCTTCCATTGAGAATGGCTGTTATTGATGAGACAGGCAGTGGAAGTATTTTATTATCCTGAATTATTGAATCTTCTAAACAAGCATTATATATTACTTAGGAGCATATTTACCTATCGATCATCCTACCATCAATAGAAATGAATAGAGAAGGCTTTCCCATAAAGAAAGGGACCAACTTTGTCTAAATCAAACAGAATTCCTGGGACCAGGTAATTAAAGACATTCTTAACTGGCTGTCTGAACAAAATCAATACAAAGAGTGGTTTCATCCTCTGGACCACAAAGCACATTTTCTTCTAACAATGCTCTGCCTCAGAACTGAGAAAGTGAATCAGGGTCAGTACCCTTTTCTACATAATAAATGTATTTGGCACATATCAACCTGATAACCTGATTATTTGGCAAATTTGATGACTATACAACTAATTTTTCTTCCTATAATTTGAAGGAAACAATTGCTTATAGTAGAGGGAAAGAAGAAAGGCGTTAATGAGAGTGTAAAGGTACACCAACTCTGGTAGAGGCCTACCTGAAGCAGGCATCTATAAACTCTGTGTTCATATACAAAGGTCAGAAGGAGGTGGCTGTTAAAGATGTACACTCTGGAGCTTACTGTCCAGCTCAAACTCCAGTTCTACCCAACAGCCATCTGAGCACTGTGTGTTTTCCTGACTGCCTCATTTTCTTCATCTGCATTGTTGCTATAGTGTTAGGTAAGCTGCTATAGGAAGATCTGCACACAATAGTTATTAAGGGCTAATTGTCATTTTGAAGGTTAAGTGACTTTACACTTAGACCCACCCGGGCATGTGGGCAAGGAAGAGAAGTGTATGTGGTCTCTGTGGCCTGGATTTGGCTCTGACTCCTACCTCAGAGCACAGTGTGATACCTGTACCTTGGTTTTGCAGCATTAGTTGATTGTATAGACTAAGTCAGAAAAGGCATAAAGCTTTTATAAAAGATAATCTAATACAAAAATAAATGTGCATTTCTGCTCCATGGGATGTTCTAATCCTGGCTGGCTATGAGAGCCGTGCAAATCGTTTCATGTTTCAGCTCTGGAGTCATCTTTCCATCTGTCCATTCAACGAACTTTAGCTGACCTCCATGAAGTTGGCCTCAACTAAGTCCTGAAAAATTTAAATCTCTCATTTACTTAAAATGATAGAAATATATATCTAATTACATATGTAAAATATATGTAAATTATGCATTATGTATATATGTAATATATGTAAATATCATGCACCAGAACCATTTACCCACAGCTTGGTTTCAACAATTGACTCTTACAAAACACTTTCCATCTTTTGGTTTTTGGAGATCTTTTGAACTACCATGTAGGCACTGGGAACTGAACTCTGGGCCACTGAAAGAGCTGCAAGTGTTCTTAACCACTGAGCCATCTCTTCACCCTCATTCCTCCACTCTGCCTCTCTTTTTTACATAACCCACTCAGTCAAATTTGTGTTTCCATTGACAATAGCTCCTAAGGTAGGGGTGGGAGCTCATGAGTCACTTCTGAACTAAGTGTCTTTTAACGTTTAACAGAACAGGCCACGTGCTTTATTTAATCTTGCTTCCTACACTTTTACCCTGGATTTTCAAAACAGATGGTGGTGGAGGCTGTAGCATCATAGTAGCTGCCAGCACTTAGTGATTCATGGAAGTAAACTGAAGAAATGATTGCTTGTGTGACATGGCCACAGGGGAGCCATCTGAGGGAAAGGTCACTGGAACCAAAGGGTTTTGCTTTCTTTCCCCCTTGCTGGGGGAAGGTGGGGATGCTCTTGGGATACTTAATGTACTGCCCAGACCTTTAAGCATCTGCAACAGGGTTTGGTGCATAGTGGAGTGTATTAGTCAGGGTTCTCTAGAGTCACAGAACTTATGGTAGTCTCTATATAGTAAAGGAATTTATTGATGACTTACAATCTGTAGTCCAACTCCCAACAATGGTCAGCAGCAGCTGTGAATGGAAGTCCAAGGATCTAGCAGTTGCTCAGTTCCACAAGGCAAGCAGGTAAAGAAGAGAGAGCCTTCCTTCTTCCAATGTCCTTATTTGGGTCTCCAGCAAAAGATGTGGCCCAGATTAAAGGTGTGTGCCACCACACCTTTAATCCCAGATGACTTTGAATTTGGAGATCATCCTGTCTTAATCTTCTAGGATTTATAGCCACTATGCCCCAAGATCTCCATGCCAAGATCCAGGTCAGAAACTTGTATCTCTCAGCCTCCAGATTAGGATCATAGGTGACCCTTCCAATTCTGGATTGTAGTTCATCCCAGATATAGTCAAGTTGACAACCAGGAAGAGCCACTACAGTAAATATACCCAGAACGCACTGACTAAAGAAGGACCCAGGGTGCTAGGTATATCCTGCACTCAGAAAGCACCTTCGAGCACACTGCAAAATCAAATTCCATTGTGGCTGTCTTTGGGCTTTGTTGAGCAATGATCTCCCCTCTACCCTCTCTGCCACAGTCTCCCCCCCTCCAAAACAAAACCAATGAAGCAATATGAGATAGGATACAAATTACATTTTTAATTTTCTTTTAGTAGAGTGCATTAAAAAAAAAGTATAGTGTTCACAATCGGCAAAAGTAGAGACTGAAACCAATTAGTGGGATGGCATGAAGTAAGACGGAAAGAAATGGAGATTTAATTGGAAAAAGCTGTAATATAAAATCAAGCTGTCAGGCTTTACTGGTGTAATTAATTCTAGGAGAAGAGAGGCTCATCAAATCATTCTTGTAGCTTCCCCTGGAGAGTGTTTACATAACTGCCCACCTTGTTGAGCCTCTCCTGTTCCTGGAACTCTCTAGATTGTTCTCCAGCTGGTGGCTTTGGGACTCCATGGCTGGGGAACAGTCAGCTCTTCCCTCGAGTGCCTTCCTTAAGCTTTCTGTTTGAACACTGGCACACCACTAATTCTGCCTAAAGACATGAAGTGTGATAGTAGACACCGTCAGCCAGGTGGCCAGTGTTCTAGGCCTATGTAGAGTCAGAAATAGTAGCCCTAGTAGGTATGATAAAAAGAGAAACTGCCTGCAAGGGAACTGATGACATCTGGTCTATAGGCAAGAGCAGAGGCTAGCCCATCTGCTTATGAGGTATCTGACTCTCCATCAAATCTACAGAATGATGAAGGAAGCAGAGAGAGGGATTCATAAAAAACTGTCTTCATAGAATCTAAAATCTCTTGTAACATAGACTTGCCAGAGACTGAAATCCTAACCCTACAATTTCAAGCAGATTCTGAGAAGGCTCCTCCATATTCCATGGTGAACTGCTTGATCTTTAGGATACAGAGGCAACTAGGAGGATTGGGTAGAAGTCTTTGATGAGAGCTTTGCTTTGCTTAACTTCAGTACATGCTGAAGTGCATGATATAATGTCATAATGAATGCATAATTCTGTAGGCTCTGTTCTCCTTTCATGGACAGAGAAACTCAATTGTTGGCCCCTTTCTCATGATCACTATCTACAAAATTTCAACATGGTGAAGAATTTTGAGCCATAAATTCCTGATGACAAGAATAAAAAAAGTGATATTTTAAGGGAAAGATGGAACTAGAATATATACAAAGATATAAGAATGTCTTTGGACAATAAGTGGGTCTCATGGTTGTATGCAATTCCAATGAGAGGCCTGGTGGGCAAATCAGTTTTCTTCTGGATACTTTATCCTCATCTCTCACAGATCCTAATTCTAGCCCAGGTGTTTTACTGCTGGAGAAATATGCACCAGGACTTTGTGCAGGACACTGATGTTGGATGCTCAGAGGTGATGAAAGACAGTGTTATTGTTTATGATCCCGCCCTGTATTGCATCTGGTCCTCTGGGGTTCCAGTGTGTCCTTGGGATCTCCCATTTTGGGTCTAGGTTTGTTCCTGACTGATGACCTCAAAGGCTTCATATACTAAAACAATAGTGTAGTAATTTGAATGAGAATAGCCCTGTAGAGTCAGAGTTGAGTACTTGGTCCCCAGTTAGTGAAACTGTTTGGGAGTGGTTAGAAGGTCTGGCCTTGTTAGAGGAGGTGTGTCATTGGGAGTGGGCTTTGAGGTCTTGAAAGCCCATGTAGGGACCTCTCTTGCTGTCTCTCTGCTTGCTTCTTGCAGATAAGATATGAGCTCTTGACTACTACTCTAGCACCATACCTATCTGCCTTCTGCGGTGCTTCCTGCCATGATAATCACGGACTAACCCTCTGAAACTATAAGCAAGCACCTAATCACAGTCTTTATTTTATAAGTTGTCTTGGTCATGGTGTTTTGTTATAGCAATAGTAACCCTAATTTTGACAAATGGCTTTGTTCAAATGGTTCAACCAAGTCCTTCCACTGGATAAGATCAAGGTCCTATAATAAACTCTATAGTCTATATGCTTCATTTTGGCTCAGGTTCTCTGATTGTCCTTCAAAAAATAAACAGCTAGAGACATGGCTCAGCAGGTGTTTTTCCTGCTCTGGCAGAGGACTAGAATTCAGTTTCCAGTACCCATGTCAGGAAGCTCAAAATTGCATATAACTCCAACTCCAGGGAAGTTAAAGTCCTCTTCTGGTCACTGTGGTCACTGGCACACATATGAACAGAATCTCTCTCTCTCTCTCTCTCTCTCTCTCTCTCTCTCTCTCTCTCTCTCTCTCTCTCTCTCTCTCTC
>JADRCD010210715.1:24459-35770 GCA_019843815.1 Montemys delectorum
CTCTCTCTCTCTCTCTCTCTCTCTCTCTCTCTCTCTCTCTCTCTCTCACACACACACACACACACACACACACACACACACACACACACACTTTAAATTAAATCACTCTTGCTAAGAAATTATCAGTATTGCCCTCTTATTCAAAAGCTATTTGTCATCCTGGCTAACTTTTATGTTATTTACATAATTTCTGTTTTTTTTTCAATTTCTGTTCTTAATTCTTTCTTCCATCATATGTTTTAGTTTCTCATTCATTCATTTGCTCATGTTTTCAAAGTTTCACTCTTTGTGTTGCTTTTGAATGTCACTCATGTTTTGCATTGTAACATGTCCTGATGAACTGGCCCTTCAATCACTATCACATGTATGTCTCTTATTCTTGCCTTGAGATTTATCATGAGCAGCTCACTACATCTTTCTTATGCTTACACAGTACATGGTCAATCTTTCCCCGCTCCTTTTTATTTCTAGTCTAGCTGGGCCTATCAAAAAAAAAAAAAACCCTGCATATGTGTGCATACTGCATGCATGTTCACATATGTGAATATGGGCATGCACATGCTGCCACACACATATGGAGGTCAGAAGGCAACATTTTGAATCAGTCTTTGCCTTCTGCCTTGTTCCAAGTGGGGTTCACTGCTGTCTGTGCAAGGATAGCTGGCCCATGAGCTCCCAGGGATTCTTCTGTCTCCACTTCTCATCTTGTCGTAGGAATGGCTTGTCTGGATTTATGTCGATTCTGGGGATTCAAACTCAAGCACTTTTACCTACTGAACCATCTCCCCAGCCCTTGAGGCACATTTTTTATACTCTCCTCTTTTCTTCTTTAACAAAACCATTACAAAGAAAACCTGTACAAATCGCTAGGCACTTTGTGACACAAAAAGAGTTTCTAAATAGTATTATGTCTGGATAACCATAAGCCAAATATTAGTTTTCATAGCTTTGGGCAGATGATTGATTAAAAACATAATTTTCCCATAATGTGTCAGTCGTTCAGCTAACCAAGATTGTCTTGCAGCTGGTTCTTGAGTGAGAGAAATATGAGACATCAGAGCAGTTGGTGTTGCTGGTGCTTCATCTCCCACTAATGACATCATTTGAAGGAAACGAGATTACAAGCGTTTCCTGTAAACAGTGTGTGAACGCACACCACCATCCTGCAGCATCTCTGCAGATCTGTGCTGCTGCTTGATGCCTCTCACCAAGGCAATTATTGCACGAACTGGGGTAAAAGGGAAGAGAAAGGACAAAAGAGCAATTACTCCCCACCAACAAAAGGTGCCTTGAAGTTAAATGAGCTTTGCAGTTAAACAGCCTCCCATATACCCACTCTTTCTCCATCCATCAATGACTTGTATATTCTTATCTTTCAACTTGCTAAACTGTTCAAACTGCTCAGAGTCAGAAAAAGGTGAAAATCAAATAACAGTATTGTGTTGTTGTTGTTGTTGATAATGATGATGATGATGATTGATGACCATGATGATGATGGTGATAACTTACATTTTCTTTAAGTTGTGATTTCATTTTGCAACCTGGGTTTGCTTGTTTAGTATAATGATCATTTGGATGAATCTAAATTTAAAAATGAGTTTAAAAGACTTACTTCTGGCATAATACATAAATGGTTTTTTTTTTTTTTTTTTTGCCAGAGTTGTGGAAGAAGTATTTAAATGCTGTGAAAACATACTGTGTCCAGCAAAGGACCTTCTACAGTAACCCCACTGAGCACAGGCATCTGACCAGGAGGGGATTTCAGCACAACGTCCTTCAAAACTGGACTGCGCTCACTACAGAGGTCGGAGCAAAGTGGCATGTGAAGTTGAGGAACTCTTTGAGAATGAACTCTTGGGGGTTGAGTGAGATTATAGAGACACACAGTTCTCTATAATCTGTGTGGCGCAGTTCCAGACAAGGCTACAAGGAGGATGTACTGGCTGGTTTTGTGTGTCCACTTGACACAGGCTGCAGTTATCACAGAGAAGGGAGCTTCAGTTGGGGAAGTGCCTCCATGAGATCCAGCTGTGGGGTATTTTCTCAATTAGTGATCAAGGGGGTAGGACCCATTGTGGGTGGTGCCATCCCTGGGCTGGAAGTCTTGGGTTCTATAAGACAGCAGCCTGAGCAAGCCAGGAGAAGCAAGCCAGTAAGGAACATCCCTCCATGGCCTCTGCATCAGTTCCTGCTTCCTGACCTGCTTGAGTTCCAGTCCTGACTTCCTCTGGTGATCAACAGCCATGTGGAAGTGTAAGCTCAATAAACCCTTTCCTCCCCAACTTGCTTCTTGGTCATGATGTTTGTGCAGGAATAGAAACCCTGACTAAGACAGAGGGAAATAGTTTTAACAGGCTGTTGTCAGGGCAGTGGAAGAACTCTGAGAATTCCAATGCTAAGTTGCTATTACAGTTCCTGATTTTTAGCATTGAGGGGTTAAGTAGGAGACTGTCTAGTTTTAGGACATAAATATATCAGTAGTTTGGGCAAGTGGAAACAGTGTCTCATATTTGTTTTCAAATCTTTGAGAAAAGTTCTCTTTTCTATCTTTTCCACTATTCCATAGGTAGTTGGATCTGGGAAAAATATATTAGAGTTCCATGTGCTATTCTTATGAGTTTGCAGTCTAGAATTATACCAAAGCAAAATGTAACCCCCAAGCCCCATAATAATTTAACTTCCCCACTAATATCTAGACATTGATATATAATATGATTAATATAATATAATACAATATAATAATACAGTATATATATATTTATATATATATATAACAATAATATAATACACATTGAGCAAACCTTGTTTTTCTTTTATTTGAATTGAGACTTGGGATGAATAACTTCTCTTATTTTCTTTCCCTGATGACACAGATACAAATCCTGTCAGAAAGCTGTCATAAGGAATGATGAAATTCTGTATATAAATAGCTTCTCCCAGAACTGAACACAAGCTATCCTGGAACCACCTGGAACCCCAGAGTTTGAATGGATTTTGGGTCCAACAGTACCTGCTCATCTCTTGTATGCTTACTGTATGCATTCCATTGGCATATTGCATAGGAATCATGGTGGTAACTTTAATCAATAATTAAAATTAAATTTAATCATGGTGGTGTGAGCTCCCAAAAGAGAGAATTGTAGCTTCTCAAATAAAGGTCAAAAAGTAGGAACCACAGTCAACTAGCCCACTCTTCACCAAATGAAGAAGTTATGGTCTATCCACACAATAGGGTATTTTCTAGCTACAATAGGGAGTGAAGTGCTGACAGAAGCACTTGTGTCAGTGTTGGAAACATTCTATTACAAAGCCAGACACAACAGAACATTTTTTTAAAATTTCACTGACACACAATATCCACTATAGGTAAATCCCTAGGGAGAAAATAAATTGGAGGTTGCCAAATAAACACAGTTAAAAGGTGGAATTGTGAGTTTTATGGAACATGACTTGTAACTCAACAAAGAATCTAGTTAAGACGCAAGCAAAAGTAGCCAGTTGAGGGCAGTGCTCACTCTAGCAGAGGACCCTCTTCCCATGTATTTCCAAGGGGCTGTCACAGCTCTCACTTTTGGTGGGACTGAGGCTCCTCTAGGCTCATTACTATTTCATAGAATAAAAATATTGGTCAACACTGTGGCTGGCTGTCAGAAGTGGAGGTGGATGCATGCTTCCTACTCAACCCCTGACTGGGACTGCCTCCTGTACTAGCTGAGGAGTAGGTAGAGATGTTTCCTAAGAGACACGATGCAATGACTGACTAGTGGGAGACAGAGACTATCCAGTCAAAGTCTAGGATTCTGTGGGATGGGTATGAGCCACTGATACTTTGAAAAGCTGGGGACTTGGTCAAAAAACACAGCACACTCTATACTGGAAGTTTCTTCTACAAATTCAAAATGCCCCAAGTATAAACGATCTCATCCTCCCCTCAAAACAGGCTGCAGCATCTGGCCTTCACCTTTGTCTGTCTGGATTTTCCCCGCCCCCCACAGTCTCACACCCTGAACACCGTCTCTCTCCTCCAACTTGCACCAGGGAGCATCCGATACACTTCTAATTGTCCCTACAGTGCCCATTGGGAGAAATACATCACATCTAATATCACTAACTCATTTTCTGTAAGAAGCAAATGTTCCCACAGGTTAATTCCATTATAACAGGGACATGTCCCTTTAAAAAACATGATAGTTTAAAAAGTTTAGTTAATTGGTAAAAAGAACATTTCCCTGATGGAAAAAGAGAAGCAGTAACAGGGAAGAACAGGATAGAAGTATTTGCTGTGCATGATTCTTGCCAAGAGACACAATAAATTTACATTTTGACAGATTGTTGATGCTGCTGCATCATAAAAAATCTGCAAAAGCAAAACCCTCATGCCAACACAGCTTGATGATGAGGGATGCTTCAGGGAGAGAAGGGTACCACTGGTAAAGGGTGTTCTATCAGTGGAGACATAAAGGGCAGCCCAGGTGAGTGCCAGGGTTGTTTCTATGGATCACTAGCTTATTCTGGGTCTGAGACCACTGGCTTTGTATCTGGATACGTATCTGCATATCTGGTCCTGGGGTAGGACCACAGGCTTGTCTTGGAACTGTATCCTTTGTAGAGATGATAGCAAAGTGTATAGCAGGTGCCCAGGATCCTGATCACTAGATTGATTGATTTCAGGTTAGGTTAAAGCTGTTTGGTCTGTTAACAGCAGGGGCTAATATTTCTGTCTTCTCTGGGGTAAGATCAATAAGAATATTAATAATGAGCAGGGATTGCAGAGTAAATAAACCCAAGTGTGATGAGTTGGGGATGTATTAGATTGAATTCTTTCTTTAATTATAAACACTTACAGGATGCATAATTCATTTCTTTGGGAAGTAAGAAGGGAGAGAGGAGAGAAAGAAAAGAATAGAAATGAAGAGTAGCAGGAACTACTGGGAGTGGCTTCCTTTGCAGCTCTGCAGCTCTGAGGAGCACTCCTCAAACAAGGAGGAGGTAGGTGGGGGCACTCCAGGCTGTCAGGAATGGGGGTCACATGAGTGTCATCACATCTTGTCTCTACTCTCTTGAATGTCTTCAGTTCATCTCATCAGCTGCACAGGGAGGTAGCTATTAGTTATATGGGTGCAATAATGTCAAATGCAGGTCCATCCTCCCAGGGCTGGACCTAGGTGTGAGAGATAGACGTGTTGGCCAGGGTCAGACATGATTACTGATGGATGCCTTTACTCTATAGAGTAGGAGTCTTGAGTGTACAAACTGAGCTATTTCTAACCCCTGGATCAAAGCTGGAGATAACCCAAGAAGTCCATGAAATTCTACTAAATGAATAGTGAGTATCAAATGAATGAACTGTTCAAATTTCTGGTTTTGTTTCGAAAACATCCCCCCTTTTTTTTTTTTTTTTACTTTAGGCATCATTTTATCGTGTGTGTGTGTGTGTGTGTGTGTGTGTGTGTGTGTGTGTGTATACCAGTGTGAAGGTTCATCTACCTTTATGTGTAGAAACCACAGGAAAACACTGTTTGTCTTTCTCTGCTGATTTTTGCTTTATTCCCTTGAGATAGGGTTTTTAATTGAACCTGTAGATCTCAGTTGTATTTTTTTCACCTAGGCAGTGACTAGCAAGCCTAAGTGATCCTACTGTTTTAACTCCATATCAATACCTGGGTTGCAAGCTTGCAGCTCTACTAGGCTCCTTACATTTATGCTAAGGATCTGACCTCAGGTTCTGATGGCAGCACAAGTGTTCCCACCAACCAAGCTGTCTCCCCAGCCCTCAGTTTTTCTTTGTTGTTATTCCTTTCAATAATTTTATGTCGATCTAGTGTAGAACACTATCACACTCTGAATTTCAATGCAGACTGAAATCCTGTGCAACAATACAAAAACATTGTTTAAAAAGAAACAGCTTAGCTGCACGTGGTGACACATGCTTTTAATCCCAGCACTCAGGAGGCAAAGGCAGGCAGATCTCTTAAACTCAAGGCCAACCTGGTCTACAAGTTGAGTCTGGGACAGCCAGGGCTACACAGAGAAACACTGTCTTAAAAAAAAAAAAACAAAAACAAAAGAAAAAAAGAATGAAAAAACAGTCTGAGGCCAACAAAACTCTAGCCATCATGGAACAGAGGGAGTGCATGGGGGTGGGACTGGTTTCTATTGCTGTGATAAACACACCATAAACAAAGAAACTTGTAGGCAGAAAGAGTTTATTTGGCTTTTCTTTCTATGTCCTACTTCATTGTTGAGGGAAGTCAGGACAGGACCTCAAGGCAGGGACCTGGAGGCAGGAACCGAAGCAGAGGGTTAGGAGAAATTCTGCTTACTGGCTTGGTCTCCATGGATTGCTTAGTCTACTTTCTTATATAACTTGAGGTCACCTCCTCAGGGTGGCACTACCCACAGTAGGCTGGGACTTCCCAGAAAATACTTCCACGGTCTTGCCTACAGGCCAAATTACTGGAAGAATTTCTCTATTGTGTTTTTTCTACCCTGATAACTCTAGTTCAAGTCAATTTGATAAAAAATATCAACCAGCACACTGCCTACAGAGATACCACCAGCCATAGAAAATGCCTCTCATGGTTGATGGGGCTTGTTCTCTGGAGCACAAAACACCATTATCCTCCAAAAGAGAATTTCGAGCTCCTTTTTCTATGAGTTTATGGATGTTACAAATTAAAATTATCAGCACCTGATTCCTTCTTTGTAAAGTAATACCTTCTGTTATATTGCTGGCAAGCTTAGATAAGATGACCTACGTGAAACAGTTACTCATAGACTGGTGTTGATTCAGTGCACTACAAGTGTGTAATAATTACTATCACTGCTAAACTATTCAGAGATAATTCTGAGGGGTTGCAGTGGTAGGATGGCCTCAGTATCTAAATTTTGATTCTAAGGCATGAAAAGGGCATAGTGCTTTGAGTTGGATTAATATAAGCTTGGGATGTTAGCAGGTAGAGGGCTTGGGGGCCTGAAAGTCCACCTTTAGGGCCAGAAGCCCGGGGGCAGATCAGCTTTAGCCTTAACACTATGACACAAGTAAGAAATGGTTTCTCTAGTCATTGTTTGTTAATGACACCTAGTTAGTGAGATGCAATGCAGTTGTGTTTATATCTAAGCAAGACTTCTGTCCAAGCTTAACCTGGGGTCAAGGAACATTAGCCATGTGCAGGGATCCTTGGCAGACTCCTTACGTGGATTGAAATGTTAGCCCACGGAGTCCTCAGGACAGACTTGTCCTGTCCTCACTGTCATATCGTAAGGAAGACACTGAGGCCTAAAGTGCTGTGGGTCACAGACAGCAGGGGGGCGAGAGCCTTGGCAAGGGCAAAGTGCTTCTTGTCGTTGCATTGGCTCTGTTGACTTTGTAGCTGTAACCTTGGGCCTCACACTGGCATCTCTCTCCGATATTCATTACTTCTGTTAAATGGGGCATCATTGAGTAAAAACACCTACTTCATTAGGCTGTGATGAAGATGAAAATTAATAGCATCTAGTGGTGCTTGGCCTATGGAATCTGTTTGATGAATGGCATCATTATAATTAGACTTAAGGTTGGAAATTAGGGACACTTGAGTCTAACTTGTATAAAATTTAATTTTCATTGTATAAAGCAGGTTTGACTAATTAAAAATAGAAATATGCTTATGGTGACTTTCTTTTAAGAATAATTTTATAAGTTGGACATCACAGGGATATTTTCTGTTACACATAATTCCTAGGAGGGTTTTGGGTTTCAATAACTATTAATCTAATGTATCCATATGTGCATTTCATAGACATGGAAGGTTAATACCAAACATGGTATTAAGTCATGGTGGGCTAAGGGGCTGCTGTTACACATTGGAAAAATATCCAAATGAACTTTTTTCTCTATGAGAGGAAATTCTCTGATCAGCTGATCAGCCTGTATTCAGACCAAATTAGTATATTTAGCATTTCTTGTACATTCACACACCCAGGTGTGTAAACAAGTGTATATATGTTTACATGTGTTAGGTACATGTGTGTAGGTGCTCATGCAGGTGTGTCTACCTGTCTCCTCCCAGTGCTAGAATTATAAGTGTATGCTACTAGGCCATACTTTCCCCCTCATTTGTAGGTTCTGGGGGTTGAACTCAGATCCTCATGCTTGTATGACAACCACTTTCCCAACTAAGCAATCTTCCCAGCCATTCTACTCATA
Source organism: Montemys delectorum (assembly GCA_019843815.1). Lineage (NCBI taxonomy): Eukaryota > Metazoa > Chordata > Mammalia > Rodentia > Muridae > Montemys > Montemys delectorum. The sequence continues at coordinate 32,648 of JADRCD010210715.1, forward strand.
GCTTTGTATAGTTTCTTCATTCCACATCACAGGCTGGGATCCTGAATCTCATGAGCTTCCATCTCCTGTTCCCAAAGATGTCAGTGGTAGCCCTTGGGTCCCAGCCCCTCTCACCTGTATGCACTCTTTACAGTAGACCAGAGTTTAGAAAATGTTAATCTTAACATTTAAACCATGGCTCTTTCCTGGCTATAAGTCTTGGGAAATTGAAAACCATACACCTTCCCCTGGAAATGTAAATATGAACAACCCCTTACCATTTAGGAACCAAGTAAGAATGTTCATTATTGGATGAAGTCATGGGATTTGGGAAGTGAAGGTTAGACAAAAGAGTTAGGGTGAATATGATTGAAATACACTGTATAAAATTCTCAAAGAATTAATAAAGATATTGAGAGAGAATGTTCATCATGAGGTGGAAGGGGGAAGGAGAAGGATATTTGGGATGAAATTTCTTAAAGTACTTAACTAATATTCTTAGAAGAAATTGTCTTTATGAAACTCATCGCTATGCATAATAAATAGGTCAATAAAAATTTAACTAAAAAATTCTATCTTACCTTACCACACAGAGACCAGGGAGATTCTCCTACTATGAATATTAATTTGCTATCACTTTGAATACTTTTGCTCTTACTCCCCAAATTTTGCAGAGTTATTGATGTAAATTATGAACTATGATTCACCAGTCCTTAACATTCAGTACATGTCATTAAAAAACAAGGACATGTTTCTATATGACCACAGCCACGATCACACTCACACTATGGATGGATACCTTCTAATTGCGCAGCTGCTCTCTAGCTTCTCCAGACACATCCAGGAAATGTCCTAGAAAGATGAGCAAATTGTCTACTGAAACTTTGGCCCACGAAGGAAAGTAGTTGCTCCTGAATAAAAAGTAACACTTGAGGCCTTGTCCCAAACAGAGACTCAGAAGCTGGTGACCACAGTACAGGCTTATTACTGAACCATGATAAATCCACCCCTCACCACCACATCTGACACATCACTGACCGAGCAGTTTTTCTTGGAAGTCTGGATGTCACAACCAAGCAAATTTAATACTTAAGCCCAGATGGCAGGTTTCTACTGGGCTTGCAATCTGTCGCAGCCGGTGTTGACAAATCTTGTTGCTCAGGGTCCAAGGAAAGTGCCAACCAGTAAGGTAGGCAGCCCACTCCTGGCTCTGACTACCCAAGGGACGAGGGCTTTGTTTTTAAGTAGTGAAAGCAGGAGGCACAGTGGATGCACACACCCACTCTCGAGGGGGTGTCAAAATGCCTGCTTTGTCTGACACTTTCAGTTCTGAAACCATGATAAACTGGTTACTGTGTCCCCCCAAGTCTTCTGCTGGTCAATCAGGAGAGAGCCTTCTTCTGTCGAGTTGACATGTCCACCATGCAGCAGGACTCCCTACAGAACCCCCGATGCACGGTCATCAGAGTCATTTGGGGAAGAAAAGAATGAAACAGGAGCAGGCATTCAGACAGACTTGGTTGCTGTCTGTGGGATCTCAGGATGGTGGCTAGTACACACTGCAGGGAAGCAGAGCCTTTGGGCAGAATAAGCAGGTGGAGAAACCCTTCCCAAAGGCCATCCTCAGTCATCTATAGGTAGGCCCCAGCTTCAAAGCAGCAGTTCTTAACCTTCCTAATTCTGTGACCCTTTAAGACAGTTCCTCAGGGTGACTCCCAACTATAAAATTATACCTGATGTTTGACCTCTCTGAAAGAGTTGTGTGACCTCCAAAGGTGTTGTGACCCACAGGTTGAGGACCACTGTTTTAAAGGGTCAACAGCTTTAATATAGCAAGCTAGGGACCAAGATTTCCAAACATCAGCCTGGTGGCACATTTCAAATTCAAAGCATATAACCCACCAAAACCACTCAGAGGTCCTGAGGCGTGAAGACTGTAACATATGAAGTAGAGGGGTGCAGGCACCCATATCGGCTGAGCTGAGAATTCCAGTTGAGTGCTGTAGAACAGAGGGAAAGCCTCATGACTTCAGTATCCAAGGAGAATATTTGATATCGATGAATCAAACTTAGGCAACACTGGCTTTACAGGGCAAGTCTGTCTGAAGCTCCTCAGAAGTATCAACAAGTTGACAGGCCCAGTCTCATCGGCTCTCAGAACCCAAGCACGGTCAGACTCGGTTGCCCTTGGATAGGAGGAGTGCATCATGTACAGACAAGATTATCCCTTCCAAAGTGCTTCTGAGAAGCTAAATCAAGTCTTTAAATAAGAGGTGCTTGTGGAGCACAACTTCTGAGAGACACAGCCAATATTTCCTACTAATATATATGCTAGAAAATGAATTAGTAGCCAATCTCTCATAAAGAAGATGTGGTTTTCTCCTAATTGCTAGTGATTTGGAGACAGTAACTCCCTGATTAGTAAAGGGAGTAATTCACATTTTCTGCTTTAAATTAAATAAAATGAAATCATGCTGATGAGATTCAGCCAACAGAAAAGGCAAAATAAGATAGCTTTTTTTCTTTTCATGTTTTGGGTGAGTGGGTATATTGGAACACAATTTTTAGCTTTTAGATTGCTGACAGTCTAGGAAATTTCATACTAAATTATAGCCTAGGGGTCCTTAGACATGGAAGAGGTAGAAGTTGCTAGGTAAATTGTTGAGTTATTGAGGGTTGGTTTTATAAGCCCTTTTAAAGTGTTTTTGTTTTGTTTTCCAGTAAACCATCAGGTCTTCAAAATGTTTGATTTATAAGGCTCTTTGCTTTGAAGAAAAATTTATTAAAAAAATTGGGTGTGGGAAGATGGCTCAGTTGATAAAGTGCTTGCTGTGGAAGCATGGAAAACTGCATGCAAATCCCCTGTGGTCCTCTAAACGTGGTGGCATTTTATATGAATATAAGCCCAGTAAACCTAGTGTTGGAGAGGGAGAGGGGAGACTGCATGGGGTTTGTTGGACAGTCAGCCTCGATAAATGCTAATACAGCACTCTCCAGGTTAGGTTCAACGAAGGATCCTGCCTCCAACGCAAAGAGGAAGAGCAAGGGATGTAAGTGAAGTAGACACACAACTCTGACCTCTAGGAAACACACACACACACACACACACACAGAGAGAGAGAGAGAGAGAGAGAGAGAGAGAGA
>JADRCD010210715.1:35870-47014 GCA_019843815.1 Montemys delectorum
AGAGAGAGAGAGAGAGAAGGAGAGAGAGAACTTTAAGAGTAGCTCACGAGCTACTATGGTTTAGTGGGCAGAGAAGTTTGCCACGGGTCCCTGGGACCCACACAGTGCAGGAGAAAATTAATCCACATAAGTTGTTCTCTCTCACCACCCTGGAGCCATGGTATGCACATGGCACATGCACACACACTAGAAAGTCAAATTTGATTAGAGATTGATTTTGGAAAGTTCATCATGTTGGCTTTGAGAAGTCAACTCCAACAAAGATTCAAACTGTGCACATCGGAACTTTGAGGATCTTGCCTTACTTATGAAAAGTTTTCACCAGTGATTTTTGTTTGTCTGTTTGATTGATGATTGATTATTATATCCTGTTTTTCTTTCTGGGAAAATCTCTGGCTTGGGTTTTAAGTGTCTCATGAACTGGCATCTCATGCTGAGGTTTGTGGCTGGCTATGTGGGGAAGATTAGACTCACATATGGACTTAATTTACATTACTTTATTGCCTTTTATGTTGTAAGTTAAGCTTTAAATCATAATTCTCTGTAGGGTTAGGATGGACATACAGTGTTTTGTGCTCTGAAGAGTGACATTCCTTCCCCTCACTTGCTATGCCAATCACTTTATGCTGAACACCACTGACTATAGACTTGGGCAGTATCTATAATGTATGCCAATCACTTCATGCTGAACACCACTGTCTATAGCGCATTGTATGGTGCTTCAAAAACAAACATCCTAATTTAACAAAATTTCAGTTTCTTTGTACGGCAAGAGCAGAGAGGGCGGAGGCGGCTGTGGTGTGGAGTTTGGCATGTACTACTAGTCAACACTTTGGTGCAATGTGGCTCCTAGAGCCTTGAGGGAGCCCGAGTTCTGTGAACCTGCTGGCTTTTAATAGGTCTGTGATTACTCTTTCACACCACCAAACAAATCAGAGACTCCATGAAGGTAACCTGTGTGTGTTGGGGGGGGTAGGGACAGGTAGCATCAAAGGGGAGAGAGGAAAGGCCAGGGTTACCAAGTACAGTTGCAAGGCCACTGTCTGACTGCAGATCCTTTGAGTCCTGGCTCCTGGCTTCCTTTTGGAGGGATTAAGAGCTTGTCCAAAGCCCCACAGGTAATATGTAAATACTACACAGAATAACAAGGATTAAGTGACGCCAGCCAAGCATGAACACAGTGTCTGGCCCTTTGCAAAAGGTGCTAATTACCATGGTTACTGCCCTGGTGTTTTCTTGCACCAACACAGCTCTCACCTGGGATTCAAGAGTAGTGACATCACTAGATATTTATCAGTGGAGCCCATTGATTGGGGTTCAGATTGACTTTCTCTTGCCAAATGTCTGCTCTATTCTGTGCTGTGCAGATACACTTCAGCACAAAGGATTGGAGAAGCTGCCATTTGTGAAGGGTCTGCAAGCCATTACAAGCTTTTGGAGAACTCATGACAGGCAGGCAGCACTCATAAACATAACCTCCTGCTCAGAAGCCTGGGGTTGAAGAGCTTTCCATTCTGGCAGTAGTAGCCAGTGACTTAGCTACAAGTGACAACTTTCCCATGGGTGATGTCTTTCTAGGAAGCATTTTCGGCCTGGTTGGAATTTGAGTTTTTGGCAGATGGATCAGGTGTAGATTCTGGTCCTTTATTCTAGGTCTCCTAATTAGACAAAGCCATTTTCCTGTCTTCCTTCCACAGCACATGATGACTGAAACAGAAACACATCCCTTTTCTCCTGCATGAATGTCAAGGCTGGATCACAGGAATGTGGAGAGGAGGGGGCACATTGGAGATGAAGATTTCTTTGCATGGTAACTCTGCAGTTCCTTATTGCTTGGCTCCTCATGAAGCCCTTGCAGTGTCTCAGAGGGACCCTGTGGAGTACCATCCATCAAGACAAAGCAAATTGCTGCTTACTTCAGCAGGGGAGGTTCCCTGTGGTTTCTGCCATTACTCTGCAACCACTGAGGATAATAATCACCAGCAGATGACCACAGCATCTCTCTTTGCTACCATGTCTCAGAATATACACAATTGGACAAGCCAGTCTCACTCCATGGAGGTCATTGCTAGGATTGGAGGGACTGCTACTCACTGATCAGAACTTAACTCTTGCTGGACAAGGGGCAGTGCTTTACTGTGGGAACTCAGGTAGCTCATCCTGAGCAGCATCTCAGTATCAACAACCTAGCAGTGCTGGCCACCCTTTCTTGCACTGTTCTTAACCCTCATGGGGGCTCCTTTGAGGAGGATCAGATGTCAGGACCCTCATGGATCTTGGCAGAAATCATAGGAGCAGTGTGTAAAAGGCTGAAGAAAAGGCCAAATTTTCACCATGTTTTGGCAATGTGTGTGTGTGTGTGTGTGTGTTTGTGTGTATGTGTGTGTGTCTGTATGTGTTTGTGTGTGTGTGTGTGTGTGTGTGTGTGTGTATGTCTATATGTGTGTGGGTTTGTGTATACCTTACCAGGACAAAGAGCAGAAGCAAGAACACTCAGAAGATGGCTGGGAGGCTGGGAGAGAGACCCTGTTAGCAATGTGTGTGTGTGCATGTGTGTGTGTGTGTGTGTGTGCATGTGTGTATGTGTGTGTGTGAGAGAGTGTTTAGTTGTAAGGAATAGAGTCCCTAAAGACAGACTCAAAGAAGTATAAGCAACCAGGGCTTTTTTTTTCTCAATTAATAAAAATTCAAAAGCAACAGGTTTTTACGGTTGATTTAGCAATTTGGTTGTGTCTGGATAGTGAGCTGACAACTCTGCTCTTTTCTGAGTGTTTCTAAGTCCAAAAGTAGGTGGAATGGGGCTTCATTTGATATCACTCAGAGAGAAAAATCTACCCAAGAAGGCCCCAATATCTGAACAAGGGAAGTCCTGTGCCTGCCAGTGTGTGAAGAACATTTGAAAAGTGGGTCTCTGGCCTCAATGCTTCCATCTGCCATGGATCGAGGTACTACCATGAAGAAGTAGGGGAGAGGGTGTTACTTAACTGGTGATGTGCCCTGGCAGGGGTGAACACAATCACATGATCACATGAGGATCCAAGTGCCCAGTGCTCTCTTAATCCATCCCCCAACAGCCTTTAGAAAGAGTTTGCCAGTGTACACACTTTATTTTCATCCTTGCAATAAGACACCATGTATTAAATTGAGCAGGACAGTTCCTCCCAAAAGTACAGAAGAAACAGTCAAAACTGGGTTGTCTCTGCCTACAAGAGCTTTGTGCTCAGGGAGGAAGCAAGAAAACAGCATAAATAGCTGGTGATAGACTATAAATGCTTTTATCCCTCGGTGGAGCTGGCCCATCGGGATCTCAGATCTGCTATTAATTATTTGCTTTAGCAAATTATTAACCACAGCATGAAGGGACTCTAGCCCCTCTTCTTCATTCTTTTCATCAATATGTGAAAAGAAACTCAGCCCAGAATGAAGCCTGCTTCTATGCAGGGTGCCAGGAAAGCTATTAAAGGAAGAATACGCACATGCATAAGACATGTTCAAGAGTTTATCAGCTGTGGGCTTGGGGGATGGCTCAGTGGTTTAAGCGCATGTGCGGCTTCTGCAATGGAACTGTGTTTACTTCCCAGCATCCTCATTGATTGGCTTGCAACTGCCTCCAAGTCCAGCTCCAAAAAGGATCCAAAGAGTCCAGCCTCTGCAGGCACCTGCACTCACATACACATACCCCACACAAACATATGAACAATTCAAGTAATAGAAAGTAAATCATCTCAAAGATTTTTATGAGCTATACCACAGAATTAAAGACATTGAAAGAGATCCAAGGAAGGACAAAAGAGCCTGCCACATGTGCATTTCACAGGTGACGTAAACTCATTGGCATGTGTACAGAGTACCACAGACAGCAGGCTGCTGTGTCTGACCCCAGATAGTGTATTTTTGTCACTATAGTACTCAACAAAAATTCAACATTCTGAAAGTTAATATCCCCTTGGTATCATTTTCCTTTCCATTATATAGGAGATGCTCTGTTTTATGTAAATTATACTTTAAAATTTGACCAACCCACACCTATCACCCATAAACTTACTTTGTCTATTTTAAATGTGCTATGGATTTGGAAGTTTAAGGATATTCAAGACACAAAGACACTGCACTTGTCGATTTTCTGTTGCTATGATAAAATACTATGACCTAAAGCGAAGCAAGGAAGGGCATTTCTGGGTTTTTGTTTTGTTTTTTATCATGGGTTTATTTCAGTGTAAGGTTCTGGAAGATACAGTCATCATGACAAGATTCAGTCCATTGTGACAAGGCAGCCTGCAGGGGTGGGTGTGGCAGCTGCAGAAAAGTGTCTGATCATATTTTCATTATCACAGGAAGCGGGAAGAACAGAAAGTGGGATGAGGCTGTAAGCCTTCAAAACTGACCCCCTACTGACACACTTCCTCCAGCCAGGATCTCTACCTCCTAAAGGCTCCATGATTTCCCAAAGAGCACCACCAAGCATTCAAATACATGCACCTATGGGGGACAGTTCTCATTCAAACCACAAGAGGCACTGGAGCGGAGTCATATTTCCCATTACACAATGTACCATGGCATGTCCAGTCTGGCCCCAGCACCTACAGACATCTGGGAAGAAACAGCACTGAGTTCTGCATCCCATGAGTGGCCACGACACTGATGTGCAGGAGGTGGCTGGCCTGGTGAGTTCTGCATCCCATGAGTGGCTGCGACACTGATGTGCAGGAGGTGGCTGGCCTGGCGAACACTCACACATCTGAAAGGTGCCAATTTCACTGGTGAACCAGCCGTAAATGTGCTGGGTAATGACACCCACCCTCTTACAGACACAGTCACAGTTGGACAGCTCTCCCATTAACCAAAAATTTCAAGGACTCAGAACCTCTATCTGCCATTCTCTTATTTATTATTTCTCAGGCAGGATGCATATAGTTGCTCAAACTTGTGGTTTCCCCGTGGTTAATCATCTCTGAGTGCTGAGATAAAAGCTCTCCTGAGTGGCTAACCATCTATTGTTTGGAAGTGAAAATTCCACATAGGTGAATACTAATGCCATTTTAAGGGAGGCCTTTCCACAACATCTATTTCAATTTCCTTCTCTGAAAATGTAGAAACTGAAATATTGAAAAGTAAAATAATTAACAGATCAATGCACACAAAGCCAATAACTACATCACCCCACGTGTTATTTTAAGTATTTTAATGGTATTATTATACTAGTATGGTGGCACACACCTAGATACTAGCACTTGAAAGGCTGAAGCAATGAGGTCAAGGCCAGGCAAGGGTAAATAATAAGTTCCAGGTCAGCTTGAACTACATTGATAAATCCTGTCTTTAAAAAAGAAATATTATAATATTGTTGTAGAAAACCTTGATGTGGGTCCCTGCTTCCAACTGCCATGGAGCTCCCCTCCATGCCTTTCCATCATGGGTACCATAGGCCCCTAAACTCTGAGCCCAAATAAATTGTTTTTACCATTAGAAACTAAACCATGGATATGTAAAGGTACACTCATTCAAAGTTCTCTTGCTCCTCTTACTTTTTAAAATATTTACTTTATTTGTGTGTGTGTGTATATGTGTGCATGCATACCCGTGTACATGTGTGTATGTGTTAATGCATGTGTGCATATATGTTTGTGTGTGTATCTAAAGGTTTCAGTCCATGTGAAGTGCAGCTGCCTATGGAATCCAGAAGAGGGTGTTGGATGCCCTACAGCAAGGAGTTACAGACAGTTATAAGTCATCTCATGAGGATGCTGGGATTCAACCCTGGCTTCTCCGTAAGAGCAATATGAACTCTTAACCACTGAGCCATCTTTCCAGCCTCTAATTTCTATGCTCTTTAGAGATTATTTTGAATTTTTTTCTCATAAATTGTTTTTCTCTATATTTTTACTTTCAAATCTTCCAAGGTTCCAGTGTCTATATGTATTCTTACTTAGGTATTATGCTTATTGAATAAAAAGTTAGCTCTAAAGGATGCTTTGAAGTACTCCAGATGAAGCAATTATGGCTGAATAGTATTGGATGGCAAGGGTTTCTGTGTGCCTGATATAGACTGTCATTTGAAAATGCTTTCTCAGTATTTATTGGTCATATTTGGGTATTAGCATGTCATCAGAGCTTGCTATGACATGTTAAAACCAAAACACTGTCAGATCACTCATTGTATGCATGCATCTTCACCACCCTATCCAGTGTGCCGACCCTGTACAGGGACCCAAGCCATAGGTTTTGTGGGTCGTAATTAAAATCCATGCTATTTTTTTGTGTGCACAGCCACATTCACGTCATTGTCTTCTCACAGATGCTCTGTGTTAGGATTTGAATATGAAATCTCCCCCACGGACTTGTGGTTGAATGCTTGATCCTTCAGATGGTGGCGCTACTTTGAGAAGTAGAGATTTTTGGCAGAGGGGAATCTAGTTGGAGATGTTGGGTGAGTTGGGCAGGCCTTCGCAGGTTATATGGGGTTACAAGTATCTCCCTGTCCACCATAAAGTGGAACACCTACATTACCACCTGCTCCTTAGCATGATCCCTGTTCAAGTACAGGGTCCAAGTGACCGTGGACTTAGCTCTCTAAGGAAACTAGGAGCAAAGCAAACCTTTTCTTCTGAAGTTACTTATGTCAGATATTTTTGTCACAGCAACATGTTTAACTTATACATATTTTTCAATTATACTTTTAGTTTATTCTTCTCTCATACAATACAACCTGACTACAGTTCCCCCCACTTCCAGACTTCCCCCCTCCCTCAGATCCACCCCTCACATATTTCCAATTTCAAAAAATAGCAGCCCTCCCAGGGATAGCAACTGAACACAACACCACAAGATACAATACCAGGGAGAAACTTTCATATCAAGGCTGGTACACACAACTCAGGAGCAAAAGGGTCCTAAGAGCAGGCGAAAGAGTCAGAGACATCCCCACTTCCACTGTTAGGAGTCCCACAAAAACATCAACCTAACAACACACACTTTTGAGAGATTGTTTTTAAGTGAGTTGTTGAGACCTAGGGAGCAGAATTAAATAATCATGCCTTTCTGACTGTGGTGGCTCATCAGACCTGAGACACAGTAGGATCCTTCCAGCAAGAGGCAGGCTAAGGAGCAGAGGGTGTTACTGCCTTGAGTTAAACAGGACGTAAATTTGCCTTCATTCTCAGAAAACCCACAATTCTGTGCTTTCACTCATTCACATTAGTTCTCATGCTCTTGTGAGGCTATCTAGGAAGGCCTCCCATCTGACCTCCTTCTCAGTAGGTTCTGATTCACTTCAGCCCTCTGTGGGGGAGAAGCTTGTATTAGTCAGCTCTTTACTGCTGAGACAAAACATCTGAGAGTAACAGCTTCAGCAGGGAGGGGGATAATTACAATTCATAGTTTCAGAGATTTCAGTCCTTGGCCAGTTGGGACCATTGTGTCTATAGTGAGGCAGAGCATCATGGGAGGGGACACATGGCAGAGAAGGGTGATCCTTGCATGGTGGCACAGACACTTAGAAAACAATAGAAGAAAGTGACGGTGACAAGAAGAAGACAGCTTTCAAAAGAGTGTCCTCAGAGACTTAATGCAATCACACCCCATCTCGTAATGCTTCTACAATCTCCAAATAATATCACCAAATTACAAATCCAACAGTGGATTCACCCACTGATTCAGAGTTCTCATGACTCAGCTACTTTTCAATAATTGAACCCCAAATTGAGGAACCATCCTTCACCATATGAATCTTTAGGGAGAGGCTTCCTACCCAGGGGTGAAAGATAGAAGCACGGTTGGTTGACCACTCTGAAATTGTGTATGCAGGAAAGACAGCCTGGATCTGCTCACACATTGAAAATGGCGTGTCCCTTATCATAGAGGAATCGTGCCCATATGCCATGCACGAACTCCCCAGCATCCTCCAGTGAGCAGCAGTGGGGGAGAAGCTCACCTGGATGGAAGGGAGGCACCTTTCACTCTAGGGTGGCCTGTGCAGCCCACTGATATAATAGCAATATCAGGATGCTTTGGTCTGATGTCAGACCCACAACTACAGTGAAGCCAGGCTGTATCCACAGGGTGCGGGTTGCCATCTGATTGCTCAGCGCCTGTAGCTGCGTGAATGAGCTTGGAAAAATCTTCATTAACTGATGCATTAAGATAATGGAGAAATAATGGCACACATAGGACAATTACTTTCATTATTATGTAGGAATTAAATCAGAACATCTTTTCCCCCACCCACTCTGTGCAGCTCAGAGAAGGTTCTTGGGGTTTTAAGCCATCTTTGTCTCTCAGATGGGAAAAGTTAAAATAAGTGCTCGAACTTTAGTTCATTATCTCCCAATTCCCAGAACTTTGTGTACACGGGGAGTATACTTGTTTACCTTTGTCTTCCTTTCCCCTTCCCAGCGGTTCCCAACTTCCTAATGCTGTGACCCTTTAATACAGTTCCTCATGTTGTGGTGACCCTCAACCATAAAATTATTTTCGTGGCCACTTCATAACTATGTTTGCTACTGTTGTGAGTAGTAACATAAATATCTGATATGCAGGATATCTGATATGTGACCCCCAAAGGGGTTGTGACCCACAGATTGAGAACTGCTGCTCTAACATTTCACAAAGGAGCCTTTGGCAAGATTTATTAAAAAGATGGGAATATGGGGGAGGGTGGCACAAAAGAACTGTAGGTTTAAAGCTGCCTGGTTAGGTTGGAAGAGGGCCTGTCTGTCCTCTGAAAGCTCAAGCCCAAAAGACTCACAGGACTATGGCTTCCTTCATCTCAGTGTCCACTGTAGTCTCTGAGTGGAGCCCAAGGGGTGCTCAGAAGCTGAGTGCAAGCCTGTGCTTCTGGGGACAGAAAGAAGCCACAGGTTAGAGCAGTGTGGGGGTAGGAGACAGGAAAGAAGGAAGGGCTGGCATGGTCCTGGTGGAGGCTGTGGAGAAGTCTCTCATGAGTCTGCATATTACTTCAGACTCTTTGAGTGGGCAACAGGTCAACAAACGGCTTCCTTTAGATCACATATATCACATATATATGCTTTGAAGATGGCTAGCAAACAAGTGTTTGGTTGCATAGACTTTTACTACATCAAAATACTGAGCTGAAAGTTTGATAGGGTGGAAGGACTGGGTGACTAGCTTAAATGCCATATTGGTGTTCATTGTTTACTTTTCTTGTACGGACTGTGTCATAAACATTTTATTTTATTTTTAAAAATTTTTTGTATTGTCTTAGTTTGTTTTTTTTTAAGAATTATTCATTTTACGTATGTGAGTACACACTGTAGCTGTACAGATAGTCGTGAGCCTTCATCTGATTGTTGGGAATTGACTTTTAGGACCTCTGCTCGTTCCGGTCAACCCTATTCACTCTGGTAAACCCGGCTTGCTTAGTCCCTGCTTGCTCCAGCCCAAAGATTTATTTATTATTATAAATAAGTACACTGTAGCTGTCTTCAGACTCACAGAAGAGGCCATCAGATTTCATTACAAGTGGTTGTGAGCCACTATATGGTTACTGGGATTTGAACTCAGGACCTTCAGAAGAGCAGTCAGTGCTCTTACCTGCTGAGCCATCTCACACCCCACCCCCCAACACTTTATTTTTTAACTTTGTTTTAGATTGTGGGGCAAGGTTCAAGGCTGGCCTTGAATTCACAGAGTAGCTGAAGAAGACCTTGACCTTCTTATCCTTCTGCTTCTATCTCTTGAATGCAGGGATGGCAGATAAGCGCCACCAGACATGCATTCATGTCTGGTGAAGCCAGCACTTTCTGTATACTAGGCAAGCACTCTACTGACTTAGTTACGTCCTCAACCCCTGAGTTGGGATTTTTGATAATGGCCTGGCTCTGTTAGCTGGCTATATGGCCCATTTTGGGTAAGCACCATCCCCTAAAATATGTATGTATGTCCTAACCTAAAGCACATGTGATTAAGATATTGTTTGGAGATAAAAATTTTGTAGATGTATCCGATGAAGATGTTCATATCTAGATTACTGTAAAGGGAGAGATACATGTATGGAATGGGGACATAGAGTCAGAGACATGAATGAGGAAGGGGGTTCTTGGCTGATAAAGGCGGAGAAAAGCAACACAAGCAAGAGCTGCCATGGCTGCCCACAGGGAGGCTTCTCCAGAATCTCCATGGGAGTGCGGTCCTGCTGACGCTGTTTGTGACTTCCCCGTCTGGACTGAGAGAGGATACATTTCTGATGTTTAAGCCACCCTGTTTGTGGTCACAAGTTCTGGTAATCATTAGCCTGGGAAACTAAATCAGGACCTTAAGCAAACTGCTTCCATCTCCTGTCCCCACCCTAGATCTATCAGGCATGGCTGTCTGCAGGATCTGACCAAGGCTCCCTGTGGGAATATCGTCTGTAAGCATGTATGACCTTGCTCTTAGGGATGCCAGTGGTTTTTCTTGGAGTCAGATGGCAGCTATATAAAGGGCTAGACAGATATGCCAGTGTTGGTCATGCCTCCACCTCTTGAGGGTTCTCTTGAACCTGATTCATTCATAATGGATGGTTAGAAATGTTTTGTGGAATGAGAAGGTTATTAGGAATGACCAATAGCGTTCTGCAATGATAGCTGTGGAACATTCCTGGCCAGAAACTGCTCTGAGGGTGAGTCATTGGGTATTCAACCACTGTGAAAGCCCGTGTGCCGCTGAGATAGAGGTCGAGAGTATTACACATGTATGTAGAGAAGCCAGAAGTGTCAGGTTGCAGATTTCAGAGGCCAACACAGACTGTCCACGGGATATACAAAGAGGCTATGGGGGCCATTTTGCCTGACCAGTCTTAGCTTTACAAAGGCCACAAGGCACTCACCTGTAACTCATACAGTCTTAAGTAGGTGCCATGGATATCCCAGATGAGAAGAACTTTACTGGCACAGTCAGTCTTGCACAACCTGTCACAGAGCAGTTTTACTCAAAGTAGACTTAATGAAAACATCTATTCCCAGAAGAGCTTAGAGAGCTATGGGGCAAGCAGAGGGGCATGGTCATAATGGTTGGATAATAGCTAAGATGTAAGAAGAGGGAGTGTGGACAGCCTTGGACAGGTCATGCTCTTGATGGTCCCTGCAGAGAATAAACATACACACCCACATGTACACACACACACACACACACACACACACACACACACA
>JADRCD010210716.1:5221-31580 GCA_019843815.1 Montemys delectorum
TAATTTTCTAGGAAAAAAAAAAAATTCATGTTAAGCTGTAAAGCAAGGTGAGGTTCATTCTTCAGTTTATGGGTAGAGGAGTCCTCTAACCATACTGGAGAACTGTTTGTTTCCTATTCGTGATGTTTATTTATACAGTTGGTGCCTGGCCCCATGCGTTCTGACAGTACGCTTTTTTCAGGATAATATAGATGTAAAATTCCGCTATTCTGTCAACTCACATTTAAAACCCAGAAGTAAAAGAAAAATTCCTCCAATCTCTATATAGGAATCGGTGTCTGGAGATCCAGGCTCTAAGCCAGTCTGTAGTTTCCAACTATGAAGATGAATCAGAGACACTTGGGCCCTCGCTCCTTATTTATTTACTTTAATTAAGACGCAATTATAATAAACTTGGTTATCAGGTTTATCTAGCTCACAGGAGGCCACTCGAGCCCAAAGCCACAAACACATTTTCTTGGCCTTAACAGTTACACAAGAGATTTTTCATCTTCAGTATCCATTCCTTAGAGCAGTGCGGCAACTGCATAAGGTGACAGCTGAGTGCGCGATGGTCCCACGAAGACTGAAGGACTGTAAGTGGTCAGCATATAAACCACAAGAGCTCTCTGGAAGTTAGCCATGGTGCGAGGCACATAGAATCAGAGTTCTCTGTGGCTACAATGAATCACCTTTTGCTTACCATTATGACAATGACAAGTTACGCTTGTGTTTGTCTGTGCAGGTGTTTACACTGGATCTAAAATAGAGCTAGAGTCCCCAGATCTTAGCTCTGAGGCATGTGCTTCAGTAATATAATATGAGGCTGAGCAGGTTAAAGCCCTATTTGTATGTGTCTCATGAAGGAACATTGGCTTACATATGGAAGCTATTTGGAAATGAAGGTTAAAACTTACATGAGGCATATGTAACTTCATCCCTATCAGTCTTATGAGAGATTACACATTCATCTTCCTCACATTTCAAATTCCTGTGCTTAAATACTCACTGCCCCCAACATGCATTACTAACTAGGAGGTCAGACAATACAGGGTGATTAGATCATGAAAGCTAAGTCTTCCATGAATGGATCTGTGTTCAGCAAGGCTCAGAGAACTGTCTTGTTATGGTGGGGTGTGTACCTATCCCCTGGGAACTGAAGCATCACTTTGTGTAGGGAGGAGGAAGGCTCAGGAAGCTAAAGAGAGTCCTAAGACTCCCTAGGCTCTTCCCTGAGATTTTAAAAGCTGCACGGTTGCTAAGCAGAGAGGACTCAACAGAGCTGCCTGCAAGTGGGTCAGGGATGTTTGGGGATGCAGCTTTTGTGAGTCATCACCATGTACCAGTGGGCCTTTTAGTGATGCAGCTACCTTGGTAGCCATGCTACACAGTCTCGGTAAATTCACTGGTTCACCACACTTGACTAGAGTGTCATCATTTCCTCATTCTGTCTCGGAGGTCAGAGGACATTGCAGGAGACTTTATGTCTTCACACTATGCAGATCCAGGCGACTGAATCGGGTCCTCGGGCTGGGTAGTGGATGCACATGCCTCTGGAGCCATTTTGCTTGTCTAAAAAGACCTTATTGTTTGTGCCTTATTTTCCTACTTTTGATAGCTAGATCTCAGTGTGAGTGCAACTTTGGAACATAATCATAAAAAGCAGAATGCTTCTGTCTCTATTATGTCCGGATTATAGTTGTACTTGATTTTATTTTAGAATAATTTTGTTGGTGACACTAGGAGTTAGATGTAGGGCTCCAGGCATGCTAAGCATGTGGTCTACACCGCTGCTACCTGCAGCCTCACAGACACGCTTGAAAAGAGTTTTTTTGTGTATATGTAGGTAAAAGAGGAAACTAAGAAAACTATTTCCAAGTTAATCTGAGTTGCAAGATCGTATTGTTACCTGACGATGCTCATGAAGTGAGATACAGTAGTTGTTTTGGCAAAGTCTAATCAATATGCTATTGCCTAATAAAAAGTTGGGAAATAATGTAAACGGGTTACTAGATGACACATTTCATGTAATAATGCAAGATGTCTCCTCCATGGAACGGTACATATATTCTCAATTTATGATGGCACAATTTATGGTTTTCAGTTTCACGGTACATATGATTCTCAATTTATGATGGCACAATTTACGGTTTTCAGTTTCACTTTGGTTTGTAAGATATATGCCTTCAGTAGAAATTATACTCTGAACTTTGAGTTTTGACCGTTCCCCAGGTTAGCCAAATACAGGACTCCTTTCTCTTGCTATGATGAACAGCCACAGGGAGTCACATGATCAAAAGAAGCAACTGTTACTCAGGCTGTTAACTCAGGAGAAGTAAACACATTTATGATGTTTTCCACATATCAATTTATTCAGAATGAAACTCCCATTGTAAGTTGTGAATTATGTTTTTCCTTCTTTCTCTCCCTCTTTTTCTTCTTCTTTTTCTTTTCTTTTTTTTTTGTTTTTGTTTTTGTTTTTTTGTTCTTGTTTTTTCGAGACAGGGTTTTTTCGAGACAGGGTTTCTCTGTATAGTCCTGGCTGTCCTGGAACTCACTCTGTAGACCAGGCTGGCCTTAAACTCAGAAATCCGCCTGCCTCTGCCTCCCAAGAGCTGGGATTAAAGGCGTGCGCCACCACTGCCTGGCTCCTTCTTTCTCTTAAAAAATAGTGTTAGAGATTAAAACCCAGGTAGGTCTTAACTTCATAGGCTTTTTAAAACAGAGCAATAGGAAAGACACCAGCCTGGTCTCCAGAGAGTTCCAGGATAGCCAGGGCTAGCCAGAGAAACCCTGTCATGAAAAACAAATTAGACCAAACCAACAAACAAGAACTTTCTGGGAATAGATTTGGAATGAAAAAAAGATGAGAAGATTTAAAGCAGTTAGTGGGAAGCAAAACAACAGATTTCCCCTCCCCTTGTTCTTTCAGCCAGTAAACAGTAATTTGACTCTATAGTGTCCTTCCTCATTGTCATTTTGTAAACATTCAAACTTTGCAAAATAAGCCGGGCCTGTGGTGGCGCATGCTTTTAATCCCAGCATTTGGGAGGCAGAGGCAGGCGGATTTCCGAGTTCGTGGCCAGCCTGGTCTACAGAGTGAGTTCCAGGACAGCCAGGGCTACACAGAGAAACTCTGTTTCAAAAAACCAAAAAAAAAAAAAAAAAAGTTTACAAAATAAATCTGAGGGAAAAAAAACCCGACCTTTCACACCAATGCAATTTTATTCTCCGTACCTTTGGAGCTGGGAGCCTCTACTTCATAATCTGCTTCTCAGGGGAAAGACTTGGAGTTCTGTGAACGTACAACACCGTGCAAGACTAGTGCACAGAGGAAGGGAAGCAGATATTGCTGACAGAAACCTCAGCCTCCTGATGCACGAATGGATGTCAGATGCGGATACAGGAGCAGTTACCCAGCGTCACTTGTGTTTATTCCGCCTTGCCATTTCTGCCTCAGATGCCCCCATTACTTCCTGCCCTACCTCCTGTGGATGCTTCTTTTCTCTCTCCTTTGTTCCCTTCATGGCCACATGGACGGCCTTCCATCCTATGCAGCTTTTGCTTGCTTTCGTTTCATCTACTCTTACCCCTCTGGTATCTGAGTAAACCAGTTCTCCCAAGGCTCTTGATCTCCCCTTCAGCCTTTCTATTGTGAATCAAAATGGACCCTTTAGATTTTGTAGGATTTATGGAATGTCTTGACCTAGTAGACATAATTTGTTCTTAGTCTTCTTATCTGATAGGAAGGTAACTCCATTTACCCAGTGGTTCTTCATGGCCATTCATGGGATCTTATCTCTCACGGTTAACTCTTTGGTAGAGGGAGGGAGGGTTAGAGCAGCTGTTCTTATCTGGGTGCATGGCAGAAGCATCTGAGGAACATTAGAAAATGACTATTTTTGGCCCGTCTTAGAGAGTTAGGTGAGATGCCCTTCATGTAAGATGTTTTAATCGAGAATAACCTCATGTCTAAAAGGAACAAAATATCCAAAGGAACAGAGAGGGGAGACTGAAGGAGAGAGAGCAGGGAAGATGTACTGTCCTCAAGAGAACTGGAAGTTCAGTCTGGGTGGCAAGGATGGAGAAGTCAAATGGGGACACATCTTGTGAAAGCTCACATCTGAACTTTGCTTATCAAAGTATGTTTCTCTCTAGACATTAATAGAATTTCTTAACTTCTATTCATTTATAAGATCTTATTAGTCAACTATTTTCAAGAATTTATACCACAGGAAAGAAATTGACTTGCAACATCCTTGTAGCAAATCTCTAGTCTGATGAAACTTTTATTGACATAATATGATTTCCAAAATTCTTATTCAGGGTCCAGAGAGATGGGTAAGGGCATCAGTTGCTCTTGCAGAGGACCTGGGTTTGGTTTCTAATATCCATGTGGTGGCTTGTAACCATTAGTAAACTCCATTCCAGGAGATCCGATACCTTCTTCTGCCCTCCTCTGCTACTACACATGTTGTGCATGATGCATATACATATTTGTAGGCAAAATACTCATGTATGTAAAGATTTAAAAAATATATTTATATTAATACATTTACATATTATACAAGTGAAAAAATATTATTCATCTTTTTGTAGCCAGCTCTATCATTGTACAAGAGTTGGCATGATATGCTGAAAGGTGTGCTCAAAACAAGTTAATATGATTTCTAAAAGCAGATTGGAACGGGGTGGTGGAAGTGGGCGGGGTTTCGGTAGCTGGAGGGCCCTTCTGTTTGGCTGAGGACCCAGTCTATGATGGGAAAGAGGAGCTATGTTATTTTCAAGTGCTCCCACTCAGCGTGAGATAAAGCTGAATGAATGAGGACAGACATGTCCACGAGGGATTTTCCTGAGGTGTGTTTTGTAAAGCCACCTTTCCCACCTTCACTGTGAAAACCCTTGCAATGTTTATAGTCTCGCCAAGGTCTTACATGGGAGGCCTCTGGAAAGCATCAAAAGCAAGCTGAGTTTATACACCCTGGCACTGACAGACAAGGAAGAAACACAAAGCCAGCTAGATGACTCTGTCCCACTCCTTTAAGGCAATTTGAAATATGAGTTACCTTGGAAAAGTCCTTGCCGTACTTTTGACCAAAGTTCTAGTGTCCTACACAAATGACAGGCCTCCTAATTCTAGTAGAGGGGAATATAAAAGGAAAAAGGGAAAGACAATTCAAGAACTAAAGACCACAAGCCAGCAAGCATAAAGAAATATCCAATTATATTAGCAAAGTAACAAACACTAAAAGTAAAATCCATGTAAATGGACACTTCGCATTTCTCTTATTTGATTAGTGGTCAATAATCCTGTATTGCTAGGAGAGACGAGGCAGAGTTTTATTTATTTAAAAATCCAAGGAAGCATTACCGTTGCTGGAAAAATCACAATTCTGAGAGTTTAAAAATAATCAGGTACTTATATAAGAAATGTACCAGGAAGAGTGTTTATTGTAGAATTGTTTAGGATGAGAAAGGCATTGAATGAGAGGTAGTGGCAAAATGATTTCCGGTCTAAGCACATTAAAGAGCGCTATGCATTGTCAGTGATGGTGGGGCTGACAGTTGTTTGCTGGGATGGACAGGTCCTTAGGATCTGTTAAGTTTTATAAATACAACCTATCTAACAACATATATTTCTGATGCTGGTTTCCTAAGGTTTCTGTGTATCTGCATCAGAAATTCAGAGAACATGAATCAATCACATAGGCAGATTTCTTACCTGGACCTTCAGATTCTGTACATACACGTACAGCAAGTGTATAGAAGTTTAGGAGGTGGAACTGTGGAGTAATATAATGTATGTACTCTATTCTTTAAAGGAGAGATGACTAACTTTGGTAATGATGACAATGATGATGATAATGAGAATGTGACCCATCTGACTCTCAGGGACTCTAGTAGTTTAATATTCCCTGAAAGCATAATGACGTCACCTCTTTTCCCATAACTTGGAACCTCTCATATTTAAGATGTGACAGTTGGCTTCTCTGAAACCCTTAGGGAGCCGCCGCATCTTTCCTTGTAGCTTTTGGAATGAAAGCGCTGTGGGGAACGAAGGTGCACACCTTCCTGAAAGCCCCAGGTGTGTTTACAAGTAAGAGCACATTTGTTTTGGCATCTGTTGTAACAAAGTCTTGGAAGGGAATTTCAGTGTGTGCTTCTGAGAAGTGAACAAAAGAATGAAGGAAGAGCTGGAGGAAAGCTGCTGGGAATGTGTGTTCATAAGCACACTCAGAGGGGGTGCACATAAACACACTCAGAGGGGGTGCGCATACTCAGATGGGGTGCTGAAACTGGACCAGGACACAAGTACAGAGGTGGTCAGATCCCGTTCCTTGATTTTTATATGTGTCTGACAAGCTGACTTATGTTTCAAAATTTGATTTGGTATGCATGTGTGTGGGAGGGAGGGGACATGAATGCTGTAACATGGGTGTGGAGATCAGAGGGCAAGTTATAGGAGTCCGTTCTTTCCCATTACCATGCGGGTGTCAGGGATTGAACTCAGGTTGTCAGGCATCGGCAGGTGTGGGCAGGCATCTTCCATGGCAGGCACTTTTACCCATTGAGCTCCCTAGCTTATCAGCCTGAAGTACTCTTACATGTAAATCTAAGTAAAGTTTAACTCTTTGTTTGTTTGTTTGTTTGTTTGTTTTCGAGACAGGGTTTCTCTGTATAGCCCTGGCTGTCCTGGAACTCACTCTGTAAACCAGGCTGGCCTCGAACTCAGAAATCCGCCTGCCTCTGCCTCCCAAGTGCTGGGATTAAAGGCGTGCGCCACCACCATCACCAGGCTATACCTTGTTTTTTTTTTGAGTCAGACTATCTCTCTTGCCTGGCACTCCTAATGAGTAAGGCTGGCTGACGCATGGATCTGCCCATCTTTGACTCTCCAAGTGCCACAAGATAATAGGTACAAGCTTCCAGGCCCATGTTTTTGCCTTGGTTTCTGGGGACTGAACTTAGATCCTCATGTTTGCACATATATATTTTACCAATCAAGCTCTGGCCTAATTAAAGTATCTTCTAAGGAACAAAATGTTACAGTTAGTCTAGAAAGAGAGCCAGTTGAGTTTTAGCTGTAGAATACAAAGGGAGAATGGACTCTTCCTGGGAGTAAATCTTATCAGCATGAGTCTGTAGGTGTACTTTGACCAGATGGCTGATTACCTGCTATGGCTCTGTTCTTATGCAGATGTGCATGTGTGTACGAGCAGTGACTGAGTAAAGGTATGTTGCCGCCGAGACACGCTCATTCGCTCAGACAATTTTGGTAGCAGTAACTCTGAACTGCCAATGACTTTGCCTACTTTTTGGATTTGATTGTTAAGAATAGAGCTGATCGCCGGGGGGGGGGGGGGGGGGTTGGTGGCGCATGCCTTTAATCCCAGCTCTTGGGAGGCAGAGGCAGGCGGATTTCTGAGATGAAGGCCAGCCTGGTCTACAGAGTGAGTTCCAGGACAGTCAGGGCTACACAGAGAAACCCTGTCTTGAAAAACAAGCAAACAAACAAAAGAATAGAGCTAATCATTACTTTAAAAAGAAGTATTAAAACAATCTATTTGAATAGATGAGATAGAGCAAGAAATTTACGAAAATGCTTTTTTTATTAGGTTCTGAGAGGTGGGTATCAAGAGAGGAAGCGAATGGGCAGATGAAGTGGGAGGATGGTAGCTTCCTTTATTTATGCTTTTGACCCCTAATTAAAAAAAATTTGCTGGTTATCACAAAGAGCTTAATATTTTACTATTTTTTTTTTTTGCAAGCTTGAAATTCCTTATCATGCATGTCTTCTTCATTTCCTGTAGAGGAAGGAAGGGATAGAACTGAGAGATAAAGTAGACAATGAGAGAGGCCTAGTGGGCTGCAGAATCCTCCTTTCCTTCTTTCAGTGTTTGGTTGCTGTTTGGGAAATAACAATGTACAACCCATAACTAGGGCAAAGGCGTCACTGCTCAGCACTTCACCAAAGGCAGCCCATGAGGAGCATCACTGCAGCGGTCCCTGACCAGCATCCCTGCAGCGACACCGATGGAAAGATGCTCGAGGGTTTGCTGTGAAAAAGATGCCAAGCACACTGACTTTTAGCTCCTTCCTATTATTACTTTTTTTTTTTCTTCGTTTGGAAGACTTGAGTTTTAATTTGATTCTGGACCTTCACAAATTTCACAGTGAACCGTGTGTGTGTGTGTGTGTGTGTGTGTGTGTGGTATTTGTGTGTGCATAAGGAGCTCATCAATTAACCTTGGGACCCATCAGCCATAATTTTCTGAGATAGGGTCTCTTATTGGAAGCTTCAGCTTCCTGATTCATTTAGAGTCACTGGCAAGTTAGCTCCAGGGACTCTCCTGTGTCTGACATTCAAGCACTGGTATTAACAAGCATACACTCCCACCAAACATGGGTGTTAGGGGGATCAGACTCACGTCCTGACACATGCCCGACAGGTTCCTTACAGACCTGACCAATCCACCAGCCCCTCCACAGTAACTCTGATCCTTTCCAGACCTAACCAATCCACCAGCCCCTCCACAGTAACTCTGATCCTTTCCAGACCTAACCAATCTACCTGCCCCTTCACAGTAACTCTGATTCTCTATAACCAAGGAACGTAACTTAATTAGGATTTGCGAAAGTTACTGTAAAAAGTTACTAGCTAAATATTTAAAAAAGATGTATACCACAAAAGAGACAATATTGACTTAAATGGGGCCCCTAGCCAGGATATAAGATAATTCCAGAGTAGAAAGAAATAAAAGAAAGGAGTTGAGGGCGGCAAAGAAAACATGAGCAATAGAAAACACCTGAAACCAACCCATGCAAATCTGGTTCTAGAGGACTGCAGAGATGGCTCAGCAGTTAAGAGCACCGACTGCTCTTCTGAAAGTCCTGAGTTCAAATCCCAGCAACCACATGGTGGATCACAACCATCCATAATGAGGTCTGACGCCCTCTCCTGGTGCGTCTAAAGACAGCTACAGTGTGCTTAGATATAATAATAAAATAAACTTTAAAAAAAAGTATGGTTCAAGAAGCCATTGGGTTTCTCCAGTGAGGAATGATAAACATGTAGAATTGTCTTCTGCTGTAGAAGTCAGAATCTGTCCAGAACCTCTCCATACAGCAGCAGAAGGCTGAATCAGAAGTTGAGATGCTGTCATTTTCTACACAGAAACTTTGTTCCTAGATAGAACAGCAAATCCTAACAGCTCATGCCCAGAGAACTAATCACATAACAGTGATCCTTGCCTGGAAAGTAGTCAGTTACCAATGGTCTGGAGTAGGACTTGGCTTGCCTATCTGGAGACAGCCATGCTGTGGACCCACTTTTATTTTTCTGGGACAGACAAAAAGGATTGTAACACATTTTAAGGCCAGTGGGGAAAAAAGTCCTGCAGTTATCCACTTGATCTCAAAAATGAAATATTTCAAATTGCAGAGTTAAACAATCCTGTCCAACATAAACAAAACCTTAAATGATTAAGAATTCGATTGGCAAGGGACTAATGTATTATAATACTTTTGCTAAATGGTCAACAAGTTATTTTCTTGGAGTAGACGGAACCTGGGGTTTTGCCAAAGAAAGAAATCCCTTCCATTGTAAACATTTGGTTTGCCTTCTGTGAGCAGAAAGCTCTGCTTGGGTGGGATACATTGTATTCAGTTTCAACTCTCTTGTGTAGTAACTTTGGTACTTTGAGACAAAGAATTTAACCTTCCTGATATACAGGTCACCCATTTGTAAAGTTGTGGGGGGGGGGGGGTTGATAATATGTCACTAAGTACCTCTGGGTATGATTTAATGATTCAATGACACATTGTGAATGAAGGCCTTTATCAGTTGCTAGGTGTAGTGCTGATGTGAGACCTAGCATTCATCTTGTTTTCTCATCCAGGGGCATGGTGGGAAGGAGGTAAGGTCTTACCTCAGCTCTACTCACTTTTAACTAGGCCTGTGAGTCTGGACCAGAGATAAAGGAGAGGACCTTGAACTGGCAGTTCTGTTACCCTCTCACTAGGAAGAAAAATGAAATTCTAGGAAAAAAATTCAAGAGTTCTTTCCCATGAGGGAAGACTCTTTGTGTCTAAATGTTAGGGAAAGCCACTAAGCTTAAAGACATTTCTCACATCTGCGTTTTTATCTAGACCTGTATTTTCTAATCCTTCACCCATAGTGACCTGTGCTTATTGAAGTCTAGAAAAATGGCTAGTCAAACTGAGGTAATGAGGTAACTCGGTGGTAAGATACCTTTCTAGAATGTGTTTGGTCCTGGGTGTACTTCATAGTATAGCCCCTCCCTAAACACACACACACACACACACACACACACACTCACACACACTCACATACGGGGGTGAAGAGACAGACAGACAGAGAGAGAGAGAGAGAGAGAGAGAGAGAGAGAGAGAGAGAGAGGCAGATAAACACACATGTTCTGTTAGTAGAAAATACATGACAGATTCTGAAAACAATAGTCACTATAATCTCTGCCCAAGTGAAAATAAAATAGCTTGTTAGTTTTTCTTACAGAGAGTCAAGTAATAATAGTATTTGGGACCTATTTGATTATATAAAATATATTGTTGAAATAAATTTAATGATTCTTTTAACTTTTTCAAATAAGTTAGTATAAAATCTATAATTTTACATTTAGTTACATTTTGTATTTCTTTTCTCTTTCTCTTTTAATTTTCTGTTGGTTCTTTGTGAATTACAAATCGAAACCACACTCCCACTCATCTTCTCCTCCCCTTGTACCTGTCTTTCACCCTTGCAACCTCTCCTGGAACAGAGAAATCTCGTTGTGGAAACTGTATTGTGTCATAGTGTGTCCCACAGTATACCCTTTTGTACACACTTTGTTTGCAAACGTTCATTGCAATGACTTGTTGGCCTGGTATGAGCCTTTTGGCTTCTGCTACTCTATCAATACAGGAACCTCACTGGGACTCCTCTTGGATCTTCTGTTGTTGCCCTGTGTCATGGAGATCCTGGAGTTTTGGATCTGTAGGACAAGCCCCTTCATGCACTCCAGCAGTTCATCGATGTTAGGATGTGCCCTGGGTCTGGGTCTGGGTCTGAGGGGTACCTGAGCTGGTCAGCCTCCTGGCTCCTCCTCTGGTACACTCCGGAGCTGGGTCACCAGCAACCCCACCCCCACTCTCCATTCTGGAGTCAGCTCTACCCTGTTGCTTAGGTGAGATGCTTGGCCTGTTCTCCAAAATGCAACAGTAGTTGAGAGGCAGGGATAGATTTCTTGCTTGTATGACCCCAGGGCCAGGTCTCCCACCTGCCATAGATATCTAGAGGCAAGTGGGGAGGAGGGAGTCTCTTCCTTGTTCATGCCCACTCCCTCCCCCATGAGAGGTGAGTGGCTCTGCCAGCTTTCCCACACTCACCCTCAGGCTGGCTCACCTGCCACTTGGGCAATGTGCAGGCTGTTTTCCTGAGTACTGCTCCTGGTGAGGGGCAGGGGCGGCTCTTCTGCTTCCCTGCTCCCAGGGCCAGCTCTCCCACGATGTCCAAGGAGTAGGGCCAATTCTGCATAGCCTCAGACATTGACTTGTCCCTGGGCAGCAGCTCACTCGGGCTTTGGTGGTAGATAACCGTCTGCTGCTGCTACTGCAGGGCCACGGTTCCGGTGGCAGCACAGGCCAGGACTCTGCCATGGTCCCTGGTGGCAGCACTGGCTACTCACATCGGGCTGTTCCTCACTACCCTCAAGTCTCCAGTTCTGCCTTTCTTCACTGTGCCCACATCCTTCGGTTTCTCTTTCTCTTCCATTTCTCTATGATTTACTTGTTCCTCTTGGCATCCGAGGTCTCCGAATGTCTGGGGTTGTCTCAGGAGCGCTATGCCCTTCCTGTGCATTATGGTGCCAGGCAGGGGTCATCTCAGGCAAGGGCTGTTTTCCCAGGCCTGAATTTTTAAAAAAACAAACAAACAAAAGCAAAACTAAAAAAAAAAATCCCAAAACCCCAGGGTCATGCTGTGTTGCCCTGCTGGCCTGCCTCCTTAGGGCTGGGATCCAGGTAGGAGCTTTTGCATTCGGCTAATATCTTGTATTCTACAACACAACAGCATTTTGGTTGTCAGGAAAGATTTGAGTCCTCATAGGCCTTTGTGTCTTGTGGGTTCAGCCATGTTGTGGGAGCAGAGCTCATGATTTCTCTGCATGAAGCCCTGGTGTTATGTCCAGCAGCAAACCAAGAGACACCATATTGTCTTCTGTTAAAAACTTCTCATTTGGGATGAATATGGGAAAAATATGTCCGTACATGATAGCGTTACAATGAAGTCCATTATGTATAATCAATACATAGACATAATACATAATAAAAAAAAAAAGATATCCCCCTCAAATGAAGTGGTTTCCAAAACAATGGGATTTGTGACATTTACCTAAGGACTCATTGAGCTATTCACTCTATTACCCTCCTTTGTCTCTCTCTAAAGGCAAACCACGCCTAACCTTTGCTAAGGTAGCTATAGCGCTGTCTAGACCAGTGGTCCTCAGTCTTCCTAACACCCCTCATGTTGGGGTGCCCTCCAACCATAAAATCATTTTCATTGCTACTTTCGTTGCTAATTTTGCTGCTGGTATGAATTGTAGCATCTAATGTGCTACCCCCACTGGCCTAGTGAGAATGGACATTCCCCTGATCTGTGATTGTCTACAGTCCACCTTGGTCTAAAACATTCAAAATGCTCCAGAAGTAATGAGGGGAAAAAAAAAAAAAAACTCCAGAAATTAATTTTAGAACATTCAATTTTTTTTTTAATTTTTAAATTTTAAACAAGGTATTATGTAGTACAGGTAGGCTTAGAATTCACTAGAAAGGAAAGGATGACCTTGAACTCTCAATCTCCCACTCCAAAGTGCAAGAATTCCAAGTGTGCACCACTTTTGAGTGGACAAAATCTTCGCTCGCTTTTGTCATTTCCTGAGCAACAAACTAAAAACCCTGGGTGCAGTTAGAGAATAAACACCAGAAAAGCGCAAAAATCAACCACACACGCCACAGGTCTAGAAGGAAATCTCAGCAGGGAGGTGGAACAGCTCTAGGGTGGAACAGTGAACGCTCAGCAGGCTGCAGCCCGGCAAATTCCCAGAGTCCCCAAAGCTCGGCCAATCTGAACCGAGGGTTGGGGGCTGGGCTGGGCTGGCTGCAGGGATCAAAGAGAAACAAGGGGAAACAGGCCCGGGACTGTCTGCTCTCTGAGCAAAGATAATAGCATCCTCGCTGTGGTGAGAATGAACACACAGAGCAAGGTTTAAAAACACAATGAGCTCAGGGCTGGTCAGATTCCTTTATCCCACGCCTCAAACTCATCAGGCTTGTCCTCAATTCGGAATCACTCTATATTGAATTACAGGGTGAGAGAAATAAAAGGGCAAACCACAGAGTGTTTTTCAGAGCGCAGGGGTTGCCACGCCTTCATAGGAACGAGTCAATTTAGTGGGCTACGTTTAAAAACCGTGGGGGGGGGGGGCGGGGCGGGGGAAGAAAAGGAGTCTAGGAAGGCAGGCAGGCAGGTGACAGGTTTATCGTGAGGATAAGCCTTATTGGTGAAATCTTGCTTGTTGTGTGTGTCTGGTATCTTATTGTGAGCATCAGTGAAAATTGAGATACTCTCTCCAGGTTTTCCGTCCTAGGAGACAAGGCTTTCAGAAGCAAGACTTCGTCAACTCCACTGTTACCGCTCAAGGAAGACGTTCCTTCCTCCTACGTTGCTATGTGTAATAAGGTTCCAGGTGTGGTGGGGCTCCACCTCAACGAAACAATTCTTAAAAAAAAAAAAAAGGGTTCCAGAGCCGCACTGCTCTCTCTCAGAAGCTATCTGTCAGAAACAATGAGAAGCCTCCCTCCAGGACCCCTAATCAACGGGAGGCGGAGGGAAGGGGGAGAGATGGGGGGGGGGGGAGAGAAGAGGAGAGAGAGAAGAGAAAAGAGAAGAAGAGAGAAGAGTAACAGCATACCTCAGATGCAAGGCTACCACTCGGGCACTATTCATTAGTGATCCAGACTCTGGGGAAGTCGGCATGGAGCGGGGTGGGGGATGGGACGAGTAGATTCGCCCAAAGCCTTTCTCTTCTTACACCCAGCCGCCCCGCCCTGGTCAGCTCCTCTTTGGTTTTTCTCTTACAGTTTGAGTCCAATTAGGCTTCATCATCTGTTTTTCTGATCTTCAAAGCAGATGGGTGAACGGGCAGAGGGCAGACACAATGTAAAAGATTTTTTTGGCTAAGGGTGAGAGACAGCTTCTCCCGCCCACCATATTTAACCCGGTGTGGGCAACCTGGTTGTTGTTTCTGCATCTCAAGGAATTGAGAATAAAACTAAAAAACTCACTAGACACAGGGAGATCTTAACAGTAGATGGTTTTGTGTTTTTGCGAAGTCTGGAAGGAAAGGGGGGAGGGGTCTTCTTAAGGATATTGTAGTAAAGGGTTACAATCTAAGGCAAATCTCTTCCCTGCCCTACACACAAGAAAAATTATCTAAGAGTTTACTGTGGTGTGACCGCTAAACACATACACACACAAAAAGCGTTTAAAAATGAGTAAACTTACTTATCACCCCAAGAAATCAAAGTGAAGCACTGGAAACCCAAGCTCTAGGAAATCCTGTGGTTCAGATAACATGACCAGGGCGACAGCCCTATTGCTTTCAGGCATCCTGACTTAACCTTGAGGGAAACCTTTCCTTGGAGTTCAGCTCGAAGAGGCAGTCGTGATGTGCACAGACCGAGAGAGCACTTGCACATCTGGTGCAGCGTCCGCTAGATTTAGCTGAACCAGCACGTTTTTCGTGAGGAAGGCGGGGCACTTTCCCGCTCTTCTGTGAGACATTGGTCCCAAACGCTGCTGAAAGGCTGGCTGCCGTTGACAGGATCACCTCTATCTAATTACTACCGTAGGAGCTCAGCTTCTCCAGACTAGGAAATGCGGGCCGCTTTCCCATCTCCAAGTTGCTGCAACCAAGCAGTGTTGAAGCACGCTGTACCTGGGTGGGACGTTGTTGCTGAAGGATCGCAGTTTCTGGGTTTTGGTCTTTGCTCCCCCAAGCCCATCTCTGGTTCATCCGGTGTAATGACTTGGGGACTTGCTGTCAGATTCAGACATAGATGACCTTTTGATGAAATTGAGGAATTACCTACAACAGATTGGCTAGTAGGCAAGTCAGTCTGTAGAGGCATTTCTTGATTAAGGGTTGATGTGGGAGGGCCTAGCTCACTGTGGACAGTGTCAACCCCTAGGCAGGTGTTCTGGGTTGCATAAGAAAGTGAGCTCAACAAGCTTTGGAAAGCAAGCCAGTAAACAGCACTCCTCTATGGCCTCTGCTTCAGTTCCCACATCCCTGTTTCTTCTGGGGGTTTCTACCTGTCCTTCCCTTGATAATGGTGACACAGTAAGTACAAGCAAAATAAACCCCTTTTCTCCCGCCTAGTTGCTTTTGCTCAACATTTTATCACAAAACAGATATCACTCTAGAATAAATGTGAGTTTCAGTTTTTCAGAAAGCTGAGTTATATGTGTGTAGGGGGGGGGCTTGTGGCACAATGGTAGTTACGTCTGACCTTTGAAAGCGAATGATGATATTGAGAAACAGTCTAGTCACTATTTTCTTGTACTTGTAGCATAACATTAACACCAGCTTCACTCATGTCTTTTAATGTGTCCTTTCTTTCCTCTTTCCCTTCTCTTCCTTTTTCCCTCCATCCCTTTCTTCTCCTTCTGAAAGACCCCCAGAGTAGGGGAGACCCTCACTCAAGTCTCGGGACGACACGACCACCCAATAACTCACGAGAGACCGATCTTGCTGCAATCACATGAGGTTTATTCAGGCCAGATCTGGGGTCGAACTCATAGCTTGACAGGCCAGTGGAGTTTGACCAGGAGCACGAGGAGTAAAGGGTATTTAAAGGGAAAAACCACAAACTAGGGGGGGTAAGGGGGTTACCAAGGAAACATAACAAGAGAACAGAGGAAAATTCTAAAGAGACCCAGCCCCTAGTTGGGTCAGGGTCATAAGGAAAACATCCTACACACTCATTATGCACAAGAATGTGGTTTGGTCACAAGATTGTGGTTTGGTCTATAGTATTCACTTTATGGCTGACCGTTCCCTAGAACCATCCGGATGGCTGGCCCATATCCTGCCTTTTTGTTCTTGGACCTAGCTGGGGGGGGGGGGTGCTTTGTGGCCAACAGGTTCCTGGAACTGACCAGCCCACATTCCTGGCTCCTTACTTTCTATGTCCTTTTAAGTAAAGGTTATACAGTAGACTTGTCTACTAATGTATCTCCACTAACATGCCTTCCTAAATTTCTAAATCTCCCAGTCTTTCACTTCTTGTCTCCTTCATCCAATATGGCTGAATGTCTGCAGTATGCCGAGCTTTCGGTTTGCACAGTCCTTTCCCCGGAACTCATTTAATAAAAATAAATATAAAGATTAAAGCCAGTTGTTATGATAACACTGTATGAAAGAGCTCCCCAGAGCCAGGCTACAGCAGGGCAGGAGGAGCCTTTGGGAGAGGTCAGGGGTGAGTGTTTGAGGGTGTGTGGGGGTAAGCCACACATGAAGAAAGCATTAAGAACGCCGCAGACTGAGGACCACAGGAGGAGGGCTGGAAGGAGAAAAGTGATGAACAACAAGGGACAGACTGAGACAAAGGGGGCCTCCTGTTGTGTGCCTCAACAATATGTTTTCATAGTTACTGGACATTATATTTATTATGGTGTGGGTATCCTTGGGTGTATCGTGTGTGTTCGAAGATGGGCATGTGTGTGCCACAATGCATGTGTAGAGGTCACAGGCTGACTTCAGGAGTCAGTTCTCTCCTACTACTGTCTGTACTGAGGATCCAAATCAGGACCCCAGGCTTGTGCAGCAGGTGCTTTTCTTCACTGAGCATCATTCTGGCCCCTTTCTAGGGATTTTAACAGCAGAATGATATTTACAAACTTTTTGTTAAGCAGCACTACACAAAAAGAAATTTAATTACCTTGTGCTTGTTTTATAACTCAAAGGGTAGGGTCATAACATTTGTTTTGGATGGAAGTTGTCTTGTATCAACAGCCGGATTCTTTGTTTGTTTGCTTGCTTGCTTTGTTTTGTTTTTCAAGACAAGGTTTCTCTGTGTAGCTCTGACTGTCCTGCAATTTGCTTTGTAAGGGCGGCTGGCCTGGAACTCACAGAGATCCACCTGCCTCGGCCTTCTGAATGCTGGGAGTAAAGATGTATGGTGCCATCCCCATCCTGGCATAATTTAATTTTTTTCTTTCTGCGTCTTGTTTGGCATACCATAGCCAGGCAGTTTTGATTTACACAGATACATGGTCTCAAATGGCAAATCTGAAAGTGGATTGCCTTAAAATAATCTTGAAATTTAAAGATACTGTTTTATAAAAAAAGAGTTGAAAGAAGAACATTTGTCCTTAGTTCTATAAAAAAAAGAGTTATAATTTGACTTAGAATGACAGGGCCAGTAGCTAAAACACAGCATGGGTAATGTTCAAAAGAAAAAGTTTCTCTGGAGGAGTTGGTATTTAAGATAATGTAGCAATATAGAAAGACTCTTAATTAGCTCATTAATATCAAACAGCTTCCTTTTCCTGACTGCTGCCTGTGGTATGCTTTGGATAAAAGGTAGATGGTTCAGTTAAGAAATCCTTTGCTTTTGAAATTCATGTGACCATTCAGCCCATGCTTCGAAATTCTGCTGCATCATCATTTCAGGTAGATGATTCACTTAAGAAATCCTTTGCTTTTGAAATTCATGTGACTATTCAGCCCATGCTTCGAAATTCTGCTGCATCATCATTTCACTCAGCTACAGATGTCCAGGCCAGTGTCACATTGCATTCAGCAAGACTAAACTAGATCACCGGATGCAGGTGTTTTTATTGTCACATGTTTTCTAGGTCCATATATGAGAAACCATACCAGTTTTGCTCAGAAATCCCCAAGGGTGCCTGTATGGGAAAAGCATGGTCCCTAGCAATATCTATCTTTTGGTTTCTATGACTAGGAGTGATTGACCACAAGAGCTATAAAATCTGTATGACACTATCAAGCTTATACGGATGTAGAGCTATAAACTCAAGTGAAGACTGAAAGCATTGGGTTGTATACAAGCCATGTGTTTATTAGGAAGTCCACACAGTCTCTAAGGATTCCTTATAGACATCATTTAAGATGTTATTTAAAAAGAGTGTGGTGGTTTGAATGAGGACGGCTACCATCAAGGTTTAGTGGTGGTTTGAATGAGGACGGCTACCATCAAGGTTTATATATTTGAATGCTTAGTCCCCCACTGCTTGAACTGTTTTGGAAAGCATTAGCAAGTATGGCCCTGTTGAGGGAAGTGTATCATCAGCTAAGGACTTTAAAGTTTTTTTAACTCACTCTGTAGACCAGGCTAACCTCGAACTCAGAAATCCGCTTGCCTCTGCCTCCCAAGTGCTGGGATTAAAGACATGCGCCACCACTGCCCGGCTAAGACTTTAAAGTTTTAAAAGCCTATGCTATTCCTAATTAGGTCTCTGCTTCCTGTGGTAGATTGAATTATAGGCTGCCAGGTACTGCTTCAGCGCCATGTCTTCCTGCCTGCTGCCATGTTCCCCACTGTGATGGTCATGGACTCTAACCTCCTAGAACCATGAACCCTTTATAAGTTGCCTTGGTTATGGTGTCTTGTCATAGGAATACAAACGTAACGAAGACAAAAGGCTGGAGCGGCGGCTCAGTGTGACTAAGAGTGTATATTGCCTTACAGAGGACTGGAGTTGGGTTTCCAGCATCCATGTGCAGTTCCGGCCACCTGTAACTCAACTCCAGGGAGTCAGATGCCCTCTTCTGGCCTCCAAAGCTGCTGCACTCAAGTGCACAGACACTAGTTAAACACAAAAGTAAAAATCCTTAAAAAGTAGACTATCAATTTCACATATATTTGGTGACTAGTTTTATGGTGTTCAGTGTAGACAGAGGCTGTTGTAACCACTGACCGCAGGATATTGGTTCAATCCACTACCTTACCCTTTTCTTTGCTTTCTTGTCATACGTCGTCTTAAGTCCTTAACATCTTGCCAGTTTACTTTTCTCATCCTTGTGACCAGATATGAGAAGCAACTTAAAGGAAGAGGGATGTCTTTTGGCTCATGGTTTGAGGGGATGCAGTTGGCCATGGCTCCATAGTGACTGGAGTATGCTGTATCTATTTGTTACATTTTGGTGGGCCAGGAAACAAAGTTTTAGTGGGAAGGGGAGCTGGGTGACCATAACAGTAAATCTGTCAAACCAAAATAGTTTACAGAGAATACATGTTGTGAACATGGGATCATGCAATATGTAACTGGTTTCCTACAACTCAACCGTTTTGAGGTTCGGGCCATTCCTACTGACATCCATAGCTTGCTGCCCTTTGCTACTCTGTGTATCTGAGTGCACAGTTGCACACTTTGCTTAGCCAGTCATCCCGAACAATCTGAGGAGATTCCAGCTTCTGGAAATTATGGACACTGTTGCTATGTGTCAGAGTACTCATCACAAAAGTGGAACACAATGTTTTCACACTGAAGAAGGGATCCAGCTTAGTATCCCTCACTAATAATGGGATAAGCCAACATCTGGAGCCTTCACCTGGGTTGGGCTAAGAAAGCCACAATGTCACTCCTGTACTGTTCTTGCCCAAATGCATAACCTGTCTAAAAGCATGAGGAAATGATCAGACAAACCTAAGACAGGAAGCATTCTATTAATCAAGTGACCGCTACTCTATAAATAAGAGAATGTCATGGAAGACAAACAGAGAAGCGGGAGCTGTGTTCTGGACTGAAAACAAGCCAAATAAAAAAAATAAAAAAAAAAAGACCTAAAAACAAGTGGTGTAAGAGGCATCCAAAGGCAGTGTGAGCAATAGACTCCATTCCTCAGGGCAGAACGAAGGAAACACTCCTTAGAAAGCAGTTTTGTATCAGTGCTAATCTTCTGGATTTCAAGAAATGTGGTTGTGCCGGGCGGTGGTGGCTCATGCCTTTAATCCCAGCACTTGGGAGGCAGAGGCAGATGGATTTCTGAGTTCGAGGCCAGCCTGGTCTACAGAGTGAGTTCCAGGACAGCCAGGGCTACACAGAGAAAATCTGTCTAGAAAAACCAAAAAAAAAAAAATGTAGATTCACATATTTTAATGAAAAAGAAATGTGATTGTGTAAGAGAATACAAGATAACAAGCTTTTTACAGCATTTGGGGAGATCTGTAAACTATTTTCAAGAATGGAAAAGAAAGGAAGGGAGATTAGAAAGATTAAAAAATGGTCAAGTTTCATGGAGGCAGAACAGTTCATTCTTGTAACTGTTTGGAGGTTTACAACTCCCAAAGCCAAACAGAAGAAAAAACAATGTTCTGTGAAGATGATTGCAGTTGTCAACGTTTGAAGACTGATCTAAACATTTAAAAGATAACACTGAAGATTTTTACCAACAAACATTTTCAACAGCATTCTTTTAATTACGCAACCATTGGAAAAACACCAGAAACTCAATTTGAGAGAGAGATACAAATAGGATGCTGATTAAAATATGTGAATCTACAAGTAAATATTTTGTTTTGTCATGTTTTATGATTCAGATAAAGAAATTTGGTTTCTAAAGTATTTATTTAAAATGCAATAGAAATATGCCCTTCCTAGAATTAGTTTTGCATTTGAAAAATAATTTTTGGACAGAAATATTTCATAGATTCTTCAAATACTATAAACTTTTTTGCCTATATTCACATTTCTGTATATATGTCAACATATATGTTGTCTTAGTCAGGGTTTTTATTCCTGCACAAACATCATGACCAAGAAGCAAGTTGGGGAGGAAAGGGTTTATTCAGCTTACATCCACATGGCTGTTTATCACTAGAGGAAGTCAGGACTGGAACTCAAGCAGGTCAGGAAGCAGGAGCTGATGCAGAGGCCATGGAGAGATGTTCCTTGCTGGCTTGCTTCTCCTGGCTTGCTCAGCCTGCTCTCTTATAGAACCCAAGACTTCCAGCCCAGGGATGGCACTACCCCTTTGATCACTAATTGAGAAAATGCCCCACAGCATGGAGGCATTTCCCCAACTGAAGCTCACTTCTCTGTGATAACTCCAGCCTGTGTCAAGTTGACACACAAAACTAGCCAGTACATATGTATAAATTACACACATATACCCAAATGTGGGTACACACAATATAGATATTGTATATATGTGTTTTAATGAAAATTTGTGTTGTAAAAGGAGACAAAATACTACCAAGCTGCACAAGGAAAGTGACTGGGGGGAAGTTATCAAGTACTCTACATGTCAGAAGTGAACTTCTCATAAGTGGTACTTTCAAGCATTAGGCAGATCTTTGTGTAGCTAGGCTTGTACTCTTGTGAGTAATCACTCCCCAAATAATACTTGTTCCATATTCTCACAAAGAAACACCCTACAAAAAAACTTATTTGTTTTAAGTTATTTTCCTGGACTCTGAAGAAGTCTTATGTACAAATATTAATTTTAAATTTATTTTTCATGTCTCATTCTTTCTCATTATTTCCCTTATCACTTCTATTTGACAATGCACGGGACCTCTCTGATGATAGAAAAGCTTGGAAATGGATGGACACACAGTCTAGGTCCCCACTGACCATGCCGTGCTGGGCAGGGCTGGAACAATTTAAAGCCACAGTATCCCAACCACAAACTTGTGATCACTTGATCACCTTTTTCCTATGAACTTGTTTCCAAAACAGCTAGCAATGGGTAGCCCTGAATGGGGAGAGATCTCTGCGCCTAATCAAAGGGTGAGGCAACTGGTTTGTTTCCTTGGAAGTAAGGTTATACCAGTAAAGGGTGTGCCACACCTGGCAAGGGTGATCCTAATATGATGGAAAGATAGATAAAGCTTCTAACAGGGGAGCTTTCCATGTGTAAGTGAACAGGAAAATCTAGAGGGTGAGCATCAGCTCTCAGGTGATTGCGATGATGTAAGCATGCTATGTTACAGGCTAGACATAAGGTAGAATCCATGCTGAGGAGGCAAGAAGGGCGTCACCCAAGATAGACAGAAGTAGGATGTAAGAGAGAAAGAGAAGGATGAGGTCAGAGAAGCCAAAGGGCAGATGGTGGAAAGACAGACAGCCAAGATAGGAGGACAGGTCTGAAGGAAAGTGGATACAACTTCCTTTCACAACCTGTGATGGTTTGTATATGCTGGGCCCTTGAACTGGCACTATTTGGAGGTATGGCTTTGTTGGGGTAGGTGTGGCCTTGTTGGGGTAGGTGTGACCTTGGAGTGGGTGTGGCCTTATTGAAGTAGGTGTCGCCTTGTTGGAGTAGGTGTGTCATTGTTGGTGTGGGTTTTAAGACCCTACTCCTAGCTGCCTGGAAGTAGTCTTCTGTTAGCAGCCTTCAGATGAAGATGTAGAACTCTCAGCTCCTCCTGCACCATGCCTGCCTGGATGCTGCCATGTTCCTGCCTGGAAGATAATGGACTGAACCTCTGAACCTGTAAGCCAGCCCCAATGAAATGCTGTCCTCATGAGAGTTGACTTGGTCATGGTGTCTGTTAACAACAGTAAAACCCTGAGACACACAACTCATGCTTCTTCCTAAAGTAACATGGGACTTAAATTATCAATTTCATACATGTGTATAATGCATTTTGACTATTCTCCTATCCTCTTAACATGGACCTTTAAAATCAGAAAATATCAGTATATCAGCAAGGGGCAGCCAGGAGGGTGAAGTACTGGATGCTGACTCAGGTGTTTTGATAAAACACAAAGTTAGGAGGGCACCAAAGTCAGTACATGACTTTCAGTACAAGACAGTGTTAGAGTTTGGTTGTCAATGTTTCCATTTATTTTCAAGACTCCTTATTTGATGAAAACACTAGGCAGAAACTAGTGAGAGATTTAAATACAGTTTATAGATATATTTTATTGAGAATCTGTCAAGTCTAATTCCGTTCTGAAAATACGGTATGCTGGTATTTGGCTTTTAAAACACCAAGAAGAAAGAAGATCATTATTGAAAAACAGAAGCAAAACCAAACAAAAACAAACAAAAAACATCCCTTGTTTGCTTCCTTCCTTCCTTCCTGAATGTCCCTTGTCTCTCAAGTCCTCAATTACAAAAATAGTTTTTCAACTTGTCTGGCATGCCATTGACACAGAGCCATAAAGAGCTGTTTGATAAAAAGAATTTCAATTAGTATAAATTTCTAAAAAGGGTTTCTAAAGGACTCAGGTTTTGAAGTTGAATGGCATCAAAAATATTTAGAATTAGAACTTACTTATGCATTTGACCCTAGGAGTAGGGGAATCTTAAGGCTATTCAGAGTCACTGTAGGAAGCGGGTTTCTCTGAGGGTGACCCCTGTGGAATGAACATGGTAGGAAGCAGAAACACGGAGACCTCAATTTTTAACTCTTCGAGGATTTGTCATTTCTAATTCTCAGCTCTTTACCTCTATCAATTGTTTAGCATTAAAATGGCTTTCTTTACAAGGCCTGACTACATAAGAACCCCTTTTAAGCAGAATTCTCAACAAATATCAAATCTCCCTTGGTTCTTATTTTTTGGGGGTACAAGGCTATACAAATGCAAAGCATCCTTTCCCTCTGCCAGGGGCCCAGCCTGCATGCTGGCTCCTATGACTCAGAACCTGAACAGAAAGTGAACAAATAAACCCATGAAGGTATACACCTCGTGAGCCTGTGCCGTTGAATTCACATTAAAAATTGAGCTTGTCAGATGAACCCCAGGCTTTTACTTCCACGCTGACATCTAGATGCTATAAACTGGTGACATTGTGAAGCCAAAGGATGGAAAGTCAGGTAGAGCCAGCTGATGGTCCTCTTTGAGAACTGTCTTCTAACAGAGATGGTATGATAATGGCAGCTCAGTTGTCTCCATTAACAGAAAAGCCAATAGGAAAGGGTAGTGAAAACAAGCCGAAAACTGTCCAAGATACATGAAAAGTGGGAGTAAAGGTGGTTTATTGGCTGTTCCTTTTTTTTCCTCACACAAAGTCTCTGTATCCTAGGCTGGCTTCAGCACCCTGTGCAGCCAATGATGGACTCCTGATCATCCACAAGCCTTAAGCATCATGCCTAGTTTATTCAATGCTAGTGTTCGAACCCAGGACTTCAGGCATACTAGGCAGGCGCTCTACTAGCTGAGCTATATCTTCAACACAAATGTGTTTTTTTACAGACTGACAAATCATAATTAGGACTCTTCATCTTTTCTGCTTACGTCTCAAGTACAATCCAAACTTGTCCTTGTGTAAAATGGAATATGTAATTATCATAGAACTAAGGACTTCACAGAGTACCTTCAAGTGAATAAACACCTTACGTGCGTAGTTGTTGAGTCGTGAACCTTTCTCAAAGGAGTCCACAGTAGAATCTACTTTTTTTCTAGAAAGATTTTTTTATTTATTTTGTGTATATTAGTACATTATAGCTGTACAGATGGTTATGAGCCTTCATGTAGTTGCTGGGAATTGAATTTAGGACTTTGGCTCACTTCAGTCAACCCTGCTCGCTCCAGTTGGCCCCTCTAGTTCCGGCTCAAAGATTTATTTATTATTATAAATAAGTACACTGTACCTGTTTTCAGACATACCAGAAGAGGGTGTCCAATCTCATTATGGATGGTTGTGAGCCACCATGTGGTTGCTGGGATTTGAACTCAGGACCTTCGGAGGAGCAGTCAGTGCTCTTAATCGTCAAGCGCTCTCTCCAGACCTAGAATCTACTAATTTCCATGCATTTTCATCTTGGTTTATGTCTTAGTCAGGGTTTGTATTCCTGCACAAACATCATAACCAAGAAGCAAGTTGGTTATGCTTCCACATTGCTGTTGATCACCAGAGGAACTGGAACTCAAGCAGGTCAGGAAGCAGGAGCTGATGCAGAGGCCATGGAGGGATGTTCCTTACTGGCTTGCTTCCCCTGGCTTGCTCAGCCTGCTCTCTTATAGAACCTGGGACTACCAGCCCAAGGATGGTGCCAACCACAAGGGGCCCTCCCCCCTTGATCACTAATTGAGAAAATGTGTTACAGCTGGATCTCATGGAGTCATTTTCTCAAGGGAGGCTCCTTTCTCTGTGACAACTCCAGCTTGTGTCAAGTTGACACACAAAATCAGCCAGTACAGTTTACATGTGAAAATGCACTTGAGATTTTCTTTTCTGTAGTATAAATTTATATCATTCTATCCCACGGTGTATACTAATTAACTAATGGGCTTTCCATCTATTTTAAAGAATCCTCAGAAGATTCCTACTGTTTTGGAGATACAGTTTAGGAAGTGGGTGCAAAAGGAAAAGCTGGGTGTTTGTGAATCTAAATAGAAAATAAACTGTCTTTCACTGTTGGTAAGCCTGGATAAAGTGAGCCCACCACATTCCCATTTTGTATTATCCTTAGTGTCTGGGAGGTTATAGACACAGCAAAGACTTTTTCCCTAAAGTCCACAATGCTGTGATGTCAACTCCATTTGAAGGCCTTCCCACTTTCTTGAGGACTGGAGATAGAGTGCTCTGTTCTGTGAGAAAAGAACAGCCACTGTACATGAGGAAGACAGCAAATATTAGAATCAACTGACGACATAGTTTCCCAGAGTGGCACAGCTGCCATCCCATTGTAGGAAATTTTACAAATGGAACTGATTTACCGTAAAATGTGCCTATTTTCCATTTAAGTTTTTGTTTGTTGCTTCACCAAGGCACGTAAGTTACTGATGTTTCCACGGTCAGCCCTCCAGGGCTATCTTTAGGTCTTGATAAACAAACAAACAAAAAAATGTACTGTGCATAAGATAAGGCCTGGAAGGGAGAAGTTTTATTCGCATCAGCTGTTTTGCACATTGCTTAAACTGGAGAAGTGCATAGTTCCTTGAAGAGAGCAGCATTAGTCAGATGCTTGGGGCAACAGTGGGAAGGGGAACCTATCCTGACATGTGAGCAATAGAAACACTGCTGTTGAGACAGGCAGACCCTTAGCATTGTTTCTAAAGGCTTTAGAGTGCTTCACATCTCAGTTCAGCCTCAAAGATGCAAATACTCACCACATGACAGTGATGAAGTCAACCTTCAAATCTTAAAGCTCCTTTTGCAGAGTGAGCACAATGTGAGTAACTCAAGGAATTATTATTATTTTTTTAATGTAAGGTGCTCAATCCAGATGAGGTCACGTGTGTGTGCACAAGTCTGAATGATTTGTGATGACATCAGTGATGATGATGGTGGTGGTGGTGGTGATGATGGTGGTGGTGGTGATGATGGTGGTGATGATGGTGGTGGTGGTGGTGGTGGTGATGATAGTGGTGGTGATGATGATG
>JADRCD010210717.1:0-20744 GCA_019843815.1 Montemys delectorum
CTGTAAGGGAAAGTGGATGGGGCAACTGGTCATATTGCATCCCCAGACAGGAGACAAAGGGAGATGAATACTGATGCCACACTGGCTTCTTCCTTTCCTCTTCTGTTCAGTCTGGGATCTTAGTCCATTGGATGGTGCTGCCCACATTCAGAGTGGATTGTCCCTCTTCAGGTAAATGTCCCTGGAAATTCATAGATACACTCTGAAATGTCTTCTAAGTGATTCCAAATCCAGACAAGTCAATGATGAAGACTGATATTCACACATTATCATTCACATTCACAGTAATGTCAGCATTCTTATAAGCATGCACTAAGTGCTCACCACTTTTTTTTTTTTCGAGACAGGGTTTCTCTGTGTAGCCCTGGATGTCCTGGAACTCACTCTGTAGACCAGGCTGGCCTTAAACTCAGAAATCCACCTGCCTCTGCCTCCCAAGTGCTGGGATTAAAGGTGTGTGCCACCACTGCCCAGCTGCTCACCACTTTTGAACAAACATACATGCTGTGTCAGCTGCCCTAATACAATGATCTCGAGACAACTGGTATACCCCAGACTTGCTGTAGGCTAGAGTTCGGCCTAAGTTGAGCCTGTATTCTGAGTCATGCCTTGGCAGACTTCAGTGCCAGCATCAGTGGGGCAAAGCATGCTGTGTGGGTGAGAGCTAAGTTGTTCCTCACAAGCATAGCAGTAGGGGTGGGGGGAGTGACTAGGAGACCAAATTGACACATTCCCGTCTTACTCATGAATGTCAGTTATGTGAAGTGTTAGAGCACTTCGCTGAGCATTTCAGGGGAGAATAAGGGCCGAACAAGATGGAAAGGATGCAGCCGGTGCCAGGGAAAGTCTTTCATGAGATCAATAACAGCAGCACATGCTGTTATTTAGTGAGCATCTTCTACTTGCCAGCATCCATGCTAAACAGAATAAACACCTGGCTGTGGTGGTACACACCTGTCATCCCTGCTCTGGGGAAGCTGAAGCAGAAGGATCATGACTTTCAGGCAAGGCAAGGGCTATATAGTTAGATCTTGTTCCAAGATCTTTCTTCAAGGAAAAACAGTATAAGCAAAGGAAAGAATTTCACTTAATCTCCTGGAGATATGTACTATTTATCATTCATGAGATAGAGGGAGAAACAGCCTCAGCCGGACAGTGTGGCTTGCCCAAGAACACAAAGGGTAAAAAAGAGAACAATTCTTGTTATCGCCAATAGGAATTCTCAACCTAGTGAAACGGCTCAGTAGGTAAAGTGCTTCCTACTCAAGCATAAGGACTGGTTTTGAATCTCCACACTTATGTAAAGGCTGTGTGCAGCCACATTTATCAGTAATCCCAGAGCTGAGGCGAGAAAAAAACCTTAGCATTCACTGGCCAGCCAGTCTAGCAGATTCAGTGAGCTCCAGTTTCAGTGAGAGACCCTGTCTCTAAAAGCAAAGTGGAGAGCCATGACGGAAGACATTTGATACCAACCTCAGGCTTCTGCATACATATATGCACATGAATACATATGTACTCATGCACACACAAAAAGGTAAAAAAGAATGTTCCTACATGCAGCAAAATTCCAATAGGAATGCCAGTGGGCTTTAAGACATTTAAGGATGAGCAAAC
This sequence comes from Montemys delectorum, assembly GCA_019843815.1. Classification (NCBI taxonomy): domain Eukaryota; kingdom Metazoa; phylum Chordata; class Mammalia; order Rodentia; family Muridae; genus Montemys; species Montemys delectorum. Next base: position 1,615 of record JADRCD010210717.1, read on the forward strand.
CACACAGCGGTGCTAGGCACAAAGGATGACCATCGTGACGTTTGTAACTCACTGTATGACCTTCCTACTGATGCCTCATTTAACCCTAGAAGCAGCTCAAAAAACCCCAGTGGCCTCAAGTCAGGCTGGTGGACAGGACCTTAGTAAAGAACCCTGATTTGAGTGCCCTCATCATCTCTGGGCAGTAATTCTGCTGCAGAAATAAGAGCCAAGGCTTATCCCATTTTCAGATTTGCAGCAGGAGTCAGAGAACTGTCCTTAACTTAAAATCTCCTGATTTTTATCCTGATTTTTATATACTAATTATCAGTGTGGAGTGTGTGTGTGTGTGTGTGTGTGTGTGTGTGTGTGTGTCTGTGTGTCTGTGCCTGTGTCTGTATGTGTGTGTATGTGTGTCCATGTGTCTGTGTGTATGTGTGTCTGTGTCTGTGTCTGTATATGTCTCTGTGTGTCTGCTTGGAAGTCAGGAAAACTTTGAGGAGTCAGTTCTCCCTTTCATCGTGCAGATCTGTATCCATGCAGATCTCTGGCTTGGTGACATGAACTAAGTTAGCCCTGTTTTTGTATTAATTTCAAAACATTAGACCACACAAACAACCTTTATGGCTACAGGTCTGCTGCAATCAACCTCCACTTGTATATTTTACCTTTTGAGAGTAATTTGCCCTAAAAGGAGAGAGATGATTGGTGTCTAGGAGGCTCAAAGAGGTGTCATGGCTCAGAACAGAGCTGGAAACTCAGATGGCTCAGGGGCTCCCAGGGGCTGGAGCATTGCTTTGCTCTCAGTTGTCACTCTGCATTGTGTCCAATTATGCAGAAGAGTGAGGAGAGAGGCGGGATGAGGAGGGACAGGGGTCCACCCCATCTGTCTTGGTTATGGAGGCCTTGCCTGAACCTAGGAGAGCCATCAGGGACCCAAGCTCTGAGCTGCTCTGCTCCAGCCACAGGCAGCTTCCTCTGGATTCAACATGTAGAAATGGGAACTATGGCCTGTGGTCTTCCTGGCCCTCCTCTCTGCACAGGCCTTTCCACAGCCTGACATCAGTATCCCTTCAGGTGAGTACAGGGACCAGGGTCAGGCACAGGTTGGGGAGGTCATTCCTATAGACTTAAGGGCTAGCTGCCTGGCTACAGTGCTGAAGGGAGAGCTGGGGGGCCTGAGCTGAGCCTCCTGGTAGATCGGCCCCAAATGAGGGAGCATTCTCTTCATCCCAAGACCCTTAAAGTTAAATCCCAGCTTTGCAGTTTACAAGCTGTGTAACGTGAGAGACTCCCTTCCTTTAAATTTTGGTTATTTGGTCATTTATTTTTGAGACAGGATCTTACAATTAGCCCTCGTTGGTCTTGAAATCTGTCCTTCTGCTTCCTGTTCCAGAGTGTACTGGAATTACAGATGTGAGCTGCTATAGCTGGCAAAGTCCGTAATCATCCTGAGGCCATTTCAGAAAGTGGGGGTCACATGGTCATCCACTCCAGACCATGGAGAAAGAGCTTAGCACAGTATCTTGCTCAAGGGAAAATGGTTTGTTTGGGTTTTGTTGTTGTTGTTGTTGCTGCTGTTGTTAGAAATTTTATTTATGGGACCCCGTCCCCTTCTCCATTGGGCATGCCCATTTCCAGGGAATTTTCAGATGCAGGATCACTGAAGATGGAGATGTGGGATGTTACTCTACTGGTCTCCCTGGCAGCCTGGCTCCAGCCATATCCATCCCTACCTGCTTTGTGAGATGTCCCCAGGAAATGGAACTCATCAATCTCAGGCATGGGACCTCCCTATCCGCCATTTGAGGGATGAGGGGCAGCGGTGAGTTTGAGTACTTCCATGTTGAAAGAGGAGGATGGGATGCTAACACCATGGAACCACTATCAACTTGGGTCACCCTGCATCTCCTGTTCCTAGCAGGAGGACAGAGAGTTCAAAGATTGACTAGGTGATAGATGAAGTGACGGGCCAGCCTGTAGTACATATGTGATGCTGTCTTAAGTACATACACACATGTATGTATATATGTACACACACACAAAGACCACATTTGCTGGTAAAGACTCACAAATCCCTTACTATATATCTCCTTATAGATATAAGTACTTTTCACTATGGATTTATATAATCTTTACCAAGAACCTGTGGCAGAGACCAGTCATTTTATCCCAGTCTAAGTGAAACCTATTGTGAAATCTCCAGATAAAAGTTATTATAAGGCCAATTATTGGGCTGTTGCGTGTGGGTTGCTCAGAGAGGCTAGCTAGAACCAGCAGATAGGTAACAGTAAGCTCTTTGTTACTGTAAATGTACCTCAGCTGTTGCACAGACGTACTGATACTAAAAATTATTTGTTATTCATCTTGATAAATTTTGATTTCACTAATCACCCTTCTGTTTGTTAATAACCTGGTAGGGAGGTAGGTAGCAATGGCTCAGCTGGCCAAAGCTAGGGGCTTCATCTCTACCCAAGCTCTCTGTGTATTAGTCAGCTCAAGATGTCCTGGCAAAATCCATACACTGGGGCCTGAAACTGCACACTCTCATCGCTCAGTCTGTGTGTGGAAATGCTTGTAATACAAACATAAAGGGCCGAGTTTTAACCCTAACACCAAATAAGGAGCCTTGCACCATGTAATCAGAGCTGGGGAAGCAGAGCCAGAAGGATCCCTGAACCTTGCTGCAGTTTAGGGAAAGACCTTACCTCAAAAATAAAATAAAATAAAATAAAATAAAATAAAATAAAATAAGGATGGAAAATGACTGACGGAGAAATCCAACTTCAGTCTCATATACACCCCCATCCACTTATGCATCCACACACATGAACACAACACATGCACACACGCTCGCGCGTGCACACACACACACACTCACATCCCTGTGCATATACATATGTGCACGTATGCATGAATGCACAGAGGTGGGGATAACAAAGAAATGATGGTGCAGATCAGGTACTGACCACATGACAAGCATTTGAAGAACCATCATTTTTCTTTCAACACCTCTTTCATCATGGTTGTTGGTGTTATGATATTATAAGCAGGAGAATTTCATTGCAACGAACAGGCTTCATCAGAGACAGGCACTTCCAGACACCACACCTGCCCGCATGGGCCACCCTCCTTTGTAGACAGGTGAACTGATCACACCCAATCTTGGAGACCTGATTAGAAAGTCTTTCCACTCAGCCCTTCCCTGCTGCAGCAGGGAAACTGAGGCTGCAGCCTGACTGAGGTCGTCACTGCTCGTGCAGCACTTTTTGAGTTCCCCAGACTTCCAGTTCAGCAGACAGGACTAGGAAAATGATGTCAGTCCAAGGAGACTGGCATCCAATCCTGAGAGCATGTGCTGCTGGTGACTAGAGAGGACTTAATAGGGCTCTGTGGTTCCTTGCAGCCCCTGAGGTTGCATGTGTCAAAGCTTGGTTTTCCATCCTCTTCTGGATACCCTCAGCTATTCTATACAAAGCAGTATAGAGCATCCATTAGCCATTCACCCCACAGCTCCTGCCTTTCATTATCTACCCCCTGAGCATGCTGATCTAGACACAGATCCACTCAACCTCACTCCTGGGTTTTCTTTTGAGAAAAGGTCCTTCAGACATGCCTGGGAAGATTCAGCCAGACTGGACTTTCTCCCCCCACCCCCCACCGCCCCAAGCCTTTCCTCTGAAATTGCCTTTGATCTCATTGTTTCTGTGTATTCCTGCAAGTACTTGGAGCCAGACCTGGAAGGGATAACAAAGATAATTGCTATCAGGATTCTCCAGCCATGGCTGGTTCCTTCCCCCAGCTCCTGAACTCAGAACTCTTCACGTGACATCAGGGCAAAGTGATTTGAAACTCAGCCTCTCCCTCTGCAGGGCCTAGGGGCAGAGAGTGAAGGTATTCAGCACTCCTGACCTCCGGCAACAGGGCATTGCATTCTTCCCCGTGGGAAGGTTCTGAGGCCCAGACTGTTTCTCCAGTGATAATACCTGAAGTCTATTAGGATGCTCCCTCTGCCTAGGCATCTTTCCAGAAAAAAAAAAAAAAAAAAAAGCTCAGTGTGTGTGTGTGTGTGTGTGTGTGTATGTGTTGAATGCAACATTTGGTGTCTCCCTCAGCTGCTCTCTGCCTTTATTTTTTGTGGCAGGGTCTCTCACTGATCCAGACTCACTGATTCAGCGAGGCTGGTTGGCTAAGGAGTTTCAGGAAACCTACCTCTCCAACTCCCCTGCACGAGGAGAGTTGCATCGCTGTGCCTGGCTTTTTACATTTGGTGCCGGGGAATCTGATAAAATCAGGTTCTCATGCTTACACAACTGGCAGCTTACCCACTGAGCCATCTCCCCACCCAGCCCCACTCATGCCCATTTCAAAGAGGAAACTTAGGCCCAGGGAGCTGAGTTCCCAACCATGGTCATCTAGTATCAGAGTCTAAGCTCGTAAGCTGGAGCACAGAGATTCAAGCAGCTAGATGTCCTGCCTCCTAGAGCAGGCCCAATCCTGGAGCATGTCTCAGATATTCTGGTCCAGTTTGTTCCCCACTCTGTAGTCACAGGGCACTCTACACATACTTTGGAATCCTCCTTAGCATAAGATAACTAATACCATACGGGAACAGCATGAGGTCACATGCTTAGTTAGGAACATGCTCAGGAAATGCTGATGTCCTTAATTAAATCATGGTTAAATTTGGTGTTTAATAGACTGTGGTCCCTCCGCCATCTGCAGGGGATTGGTTCCAGCATTCCTGAGGGTGCCAAAATTCTCAGATGCCGGGTCCCTGCTGTAGAAGGGTGCATCCAACCAAGCTCCATCTCCTGTGTTCTTGAACTCACTCACAATATCAACACAAAGCAAACAGTTGCTGGAGCGCATTGTGTAGAGATGATGACAGGAAACAAAAACTGTCTATCCCCAATTAAGTCACTTAGGAATCTTAGGGGAATCTCAAACCCGAGGCCAGCCTGAGCTCCATATGAGACCCTATCTCAAAACATCGAAGTCTGGGGACTGGGTAGAGTGTTTGCCTGGCATGTTCCAATCCCCAGGCAAGATTCCCAGGACCCAGAAGTCTCTGTTCAGCACAGGTGCAGTGCCTTGCCACTCAGATGCTTTCTCTCCACTGTGTGTTAAATTCATGGACCAAAGCCTGTAGGTATGGAGCCAACTGTACCTGTTTTACCAATGAGAGAGCCAAAACCACAAAACCATGTCTTCCAGCACCATTACAGTGCTTGGGAGTTTTCAGAGAGTTACAAGCCTGATTGCCAGGAGTGAGTAGCAAAGTATGTACAGGTCTAGTATCTCTCCTGGGCTGGCCTCCAGGAATCAAGCACTAAACACCCAGTGAATGCTGCCTGCTAGGATCAGTCTAAGCAGTGCTTTAGGGGCTTTTCCTCTGTGCTCTTGTGCCTCCGGAGCACCTCAGAGAGGGAAAGGCAGAGCTCCAGATGGAAAAGGCAAGGCTTGCTTTTAAGCACTGCCAAGCATTTAGAACAGACAGGCAAGAGGATGACCCAGCCCTCCACCACGTTGCTGGAGTCTGGAAGAAACTTCCTTTTAGCTCCCAGGAGTGTCTGGGACTCACTCTGGGAACAGGGAAGATGAATGTGGCCTCAGGGCTTCCTCTCCTTGTCTGGTCTGTTGTCTGTCTTTTCTCCCCCCACCCAACCCCTACCCTGTCCCATCTTCTGTCCCCTTCTTGTCCCTGGTGCACCCTATCACAGCCCACTTGATCCCAGCAGGAGGCGGTGGCCACAAAGCTGTGCATCTGCAGGAGGCAGCAGAGAGCAGAGTGTTGCATCTGTGGGCGGCTGGAGAAGGGCCAGGGGAGCTCACAGCCAGATTGAGTGGGAAGGTGACAATTTATTCTTTCAAAGTGGGAGAGCTGGATTCCACGGATGTGTTTTCATCCCAGAACAAGCTCAGCTCCCAACGGCTTTGACTCCCCCCACCCCACACACACACACACCCAGCTGGGAGACCTTGGCTGCTGCTAATTGAGAAAAAGACCATGCAGTTTGGCTTCTTGGTTTCCTGAGCAACAAGCCTCCTCCTCCTGCTAGGCACCTCCTGTCTGCCCCGCTCTCTGTATCCCCCATACCCTTCTCCAGCCTCACCTTGGATTCCTGCTCCTTCATAGATTCTTAGTCCTGCTGAACCATTCCCCACGCCCCATCCCCAAACAACTCCATCCTCTGCCTGGGCTGTGCCCTCTGCCTGGAACACTTTGATTCATACCATGCTTAAGGTCTCTACGGACTCTACCTTGTCTAGGAAGCCTCTCGAATCTTCACACCTGGCTTGTGTGCAGTGTTCAGATGCTTCAGGAGTAACCCTTGCCCATGGAGTTTGGGGGGAAGGCTTAAGGTGCTCTGTCCTGTTTGTGGGGTCCTTACTGACAAGGACCAAAGAGCCATTAATTCTTTCCCCTTAAGGGGCAAACAAATAACAAGTTTCCAGTTATGCCAGCAAGAGTCACATCCCCTTAATAATACCTAATAAGTTAGGTATTAATGACATTATTTCTGTGTGCCACACATCCCCCTCTGTCAATTCATGGGTCCCACAGGCTACCTATGAGCAATTCTGTGACCTTTAACAAGGTAGTCAACTTCTCTGTGCTCCAAGTTCCTTTGTAAAGTAGCAGTGATTGTGGTGTTTACCTTCCCAGGCATGTAAAGATTAAATTAATGTGTTCAAAGCTCTTGCAGAGTGCGTGGCACACGGCAAGTGATTAGTCAGAGTTGGTCTGGTTATTATGTTACCACTGTTTTCTGAAGGTCAACATACAAATCCAAGGGTGTGCCTGTGAAGACCAACAGCCGAGCAGAGGCCGGTGAGGGTCCAGTTGATGAAACCCTTCTAAGGTCAGCTTCTAAGCTCCCAGAGGCAAAGGGAGAAGGGAAACTCCAGATGGGTAGGAGTTAATTCTTGTGCCTCCCGACCCTCCAATTAAAGGTCTCTGCTGGCCTGCACAGAAGGAGGGCAATGGGGCAGAGACCTGCCACAATCCATTTTCTGGTTTACTTCAGCTCGGGCTGAATGTCTCTTTCCTGGAGGAGGAGGGGGAAGCTCAAAGGGAGCAGAATTAGGGAGATGCAAGTAATTCTGGAAGTATTTTCTACCTGGGGGAAGAAGGCTTCGAGACCAAATGGCATTTGCCTCCTCCTCTTCCCACCTAGCCCAACTTCACTAATTATTAATTCCTCTTTACCAAGCCCTGTCCAAGGCAGGAAGAAAGGGAAGCAGGAGGGAAGGGCAAGAGGAATGAAAGAAAGAAGAAGAAAGGAGGAAGGGAGGAGGAAGGATGGAAGAAGGAGAGAGGAGGGAGGAGGGAGGAAGAGAGATAAGGGAGGGAGAGAAAGAGGAAGAATGGTCCTTCTACAGGGTTCATCTTTCTACTTACAGATGAGCAATTCCAAGATTTCCCACTTTCTCAATCACCCATGTTTGTTAAGATGTGCTTTCTGCCTCCCTGGCCTTGGATGTTGCCAGTGAGAGTCCAGGCCATGCTATATTGCTCATCGATCACATGATAGTGCAGAACAATCTGGAAAACTCAGGTCTGGCAATTTCAGCAAGCATTCAGTGCTGTTTGAATACATGGCTGTGTTTCATTCAAAACCTGGACTACAGAGATAGCTCAGGGTTAAGCTTAAGGCTTTTCAGAGGACCCAAGTTCAATTCCCACTACAGCATATACATCAGGTGGTTCACAACTGCCTGTGACTCCAGCTCCAGGGGACCCAGTGCCTGGTACTATTCTCTGCACTCATTTAATGCATTTAAACCCTTCCTCATAATAAAGGTGTAAAACATAAGTCCCATATACCCTCTGTGTGCCAAGGTTCTGGGAGAAGATGAGTGATCACAGCAGCTATGAAGAACTACTGTCCTGGCTGGTTTTGTGTGTCAACTTGACATAGGCTTGAGTTATCACAGAGAAAGGAGCTTCTGGTGAGGAAGTGCCTCCATGAGATCCAGCTGTAAGGCATTTACTAAATTAGTGATCAAGAGGGGAGGGCCCATTGTGGGTGGTGCCATCCCTGGGCTGGTGGTCTTGGGTTCTATAAGAGAGCAAGCCAGGGGAAGCAAGCCAGTAAGTAACACCCTTCATGGGACCCTCTGCATCAGCTCCTGCATCCTAACCTGCTTGAGTTCCAGTCTTGACTTCCTTTAGTGATGAACAGCAATGTGAAAAGTGTAAGTTGAATAAACCCTTTCCTCCCCAACTTGCTTCTTGGTCATGATGTTTGTGCAGGAATAGAAACCCTAAAACAACTACCCTGGACAAGAATCCTGGGTGTCCTTGAAGTCAGGTGCATAAGCACTTACCAGTAATTCCCATCTGATGCACCTAAAGCCACCTTGCAGTTGAGACCAGGAGAGAAGTAGGAATTGGCCAGAGTCAAGGCAAAAGACACGCCCACAAAGGTCTGATTAGGTATTTGAGAATGGCAGGAGATGAATCCCAAGGATCCCAAGGATCCCTCGTCTCTACATACTCTCCCCCCACCCACCCACACACACACTCACCAGCACACTGGGGTTAAAGACCTGCACCACCAAGCTGAGCTTTTTCTGTGGCTGTTAGGATCTGAACTCGGGTCCTCACAGTTGCACAGCAAGTACTTTTATCCATTGGTCCATCTCCCCAGCCCCTATTCACTATGTGATGATTCTGGAGTCAGCCAGCTATAGTAATGATTTGAAGGCAGAGATTCTGTGCCTCTGGGTGGTTACAAAGAGACTCTACGTGTCTGCCAGGTGGATATCTGAGGAAGAAGAAAACATGCCTGTGATTCACAACAGGTCAGACACAAAGCTGATCAGTACCTATGTGACCTGGGAGCCACTGCTTCCTACATGAGTCTCCAGAGTAGAGGTTGGAAGGTTCTCAATTGTCTACCCCTCTCATCAGCCATCTTGAGTCCTACTTCCAAGAACAGCACCCCCAAGAAGCTTCAAGAGGAGCCAAGGCTTGAGAGAACTTTATCATCTCAAACGTGGGCTTATGGGGTTAGTTTTTGTTGCTGCTCTCAGGGTGTTGCTTTTCACAACTAATAGTCAAGCCTGCCCTCAGTAGTGTAATGGGCAAAAGATAATAAAGTCTTGGTTCTAGCTTGTCAAGAAGTGCATACCCTTGCCGGGTATCCTGGAATTGCTAATCAAAACAAGGGACCATTTCTTGCTTATAAAATTTGCAAAGATTTCCAAGGAAATGACAGCAATCAGTGCTAGCAAGGGCAGAGGGAGATGGGTCCCCTCAGACATGACTGTGGGAAGGGAAACTGCTTTCAGGAGACAATTTGGAAACTGTATCAAAGTCACTGCTCAGAAAAACCACCAGAAATACCGACAAAGCTTGTTACATGAAACTGTTATTTCTGTATTATTCATAGTAGGTTTTTATAAAATCTAATTATCTAAAAATAAGGCAGTGATTAAACTCTAGGAAGGCTACTTAGGGGCCATCCAAGAGCTATTTAAAACTATCTTAATGAGGGCTACAGAGATGGCTCAGCACCTCAATTAAGAGAAAATCCAGGTTCTGTTCCCAGCACCAATATGGCGGCTCACAACCACCTGTAATTTCAGCACCAGGGTAGCCAGTGCCCTCTTGTGGCTCAGTGGGCACCTGCATGCATGTGACCTGCATATACAGCATATACACATACACAATGCATAATTAATTAAAAGAAATCTTTTTTGGCTTGTTTGATTGATTGGTTGGTTGATTGATTGAAATAGGGTCTCTTTATGTAGTCCTGAGATGCACATATACTTTTAGACTCCAGGAACAGACCTTTGATCAAAATGGATGTTTTACTCTCAAAAATATATAGTAAGCCACAAAGACAACATAATTACCACCTCTATCTCTCCATTTTTTTCTATATCCCTAGCCTTGTCAGAGTTGCCCCAGATATCCCTGCTGTGTGTCCTCTGTTCTGGACAGAGTTCAAAGGTCACTGCTACAGATTCATCCCCATCAATAAGACCTGGGCTAAGACTACACTGCTCTCAGTTTACTGCCGGTAAGAAATTTGCCAAGCTGGCCTCCATTCACAGGTGGGTGGACTGCTCAGGCTTCTGTGGCTCAACCAAGTGCCCCTTGGGAAAAGGATTGGAGTCTGGTGTTCCCAACTGGTGTCTGGCTCAGATCATCAAAGCTACTTTTTACCCAGCACAATTTCTCATTGAAGTTATCCTGGGTGAAACAGAGGGCAAATAACTTAGCAGTGGTAACAAAGAGCATGCTGGGAGAATCATCTTTATAATTGCCAATTTTGTGCCATGCTCTGCAGGGTACCAGAGCTCTTAACCCAGTGTCACAGATGAGCTAATAAACATGTGTGGAAAAGGGATGGATGGGCCAGGAAGATGGCTTATTGGATAAAAGCAGCAGCTATGCAAACTTATATCTGTATCTGATGCTCATCTGTAATCTCAGTACTGCTAAGAGTGAGATGGTAGGTAGAGGCAGAACCGCCTGGAAGCTCTGGTTGGCTCTCTTGAGTCAGCAGCAGGGCAGAAACAAGAGAGACCTTACCTCAACAAGGTGGAAGGCAAGAACTCCTCTGACCCCACTCCAAGTGTAATATACTCCACGGTGGGCACTTCTATGGGAGGCAGCCCTTGCAACGTGTACTTGGAATGTGCTCACAAGAGCTGATAGACCTTTGGTCCAGGTCTGGTACACAATGACTTCCCCGACATGCTAGAGTTCACCTCTTATCCATAATAGGAAGCACCTGTCATGGGGGTCTGTCCATCTGTCTGTGTGGGCAACTGAGTGACCACTGCTACTGCTATTTGTCTGTTTGCCCTCAGATTCTCAGATCCTCTGATCTCCTGACTTCTGTGGAGGGTTTTTTCTGGGCTCACTGATATCAAGGCCCTGGGCGAACCACTCTTGGTGAGCAGTTACGCCTGACTCTCCTCAGCAAAGTTTCTGAGCAGGAAGGGACAGGTAAAGACTGGGACATTGTCTACACATTTTCTTCCTTTTACCAGGTTGGGGAAAATGTTTCCAGATGTTCCCCAAAGTCATGCCTTCCAGCCACGTATTTGAACTTGGTTCTTTGGTGGTGTTAGCTGCAAAGAGAACTGGGAAAGGAAATATGCATTCCTAGGTTATAATATTTACAGTAGTAAGATGAAATCATCTTATGGGAATGAAGCCAGTCATGTCTGCTCCAAATCCAGCTTGCTATGAGGATGAAGTGGATTCATGGCTGTATAACATGAGACACAGTAATAGCATAAACGAGTGTGCATGGCCTCTGTATCTGTTTTACTGTGTTGATCTACTCATCCATTCCCTATTCCTATTCCTTCCCTATTCTCTATTTTCTACCCATCTATTATCCATCCTTTATCCATTATCCATTTGTGTATCCATTCCTGCTTCCTTCCATCCGTCTCTGTCCGTTGGCCTCTTCATCTCTATATCTTCATTGTTTTAGGCAGTGACCAAACACCAGGGTTCCTCACTGGTTTCTTTGTTGATAAGTGTTTTCAATCAAGTATGACAAGAAGACACTGAGGTGACTAAGTAAGCTCAAGCCTAGAGAGGAATTTCCCAGAAAAAGAAAAGAAAAAATACTTTAGTGATGCTACTATTAAAAAAAAAAAACAATTAGGAAAAAGGAAGCTAAGTAATGATTGGCAGTACAGGGTGGGTATTAGAAAAAGACCAAAAGCAGATACTGGAAAGCTCGTTAAGACATTCAGCATGCTCAACACAATGTGTGGCCTTTCATTGTTCTTTTTATCCTCAATGTGACCCATATCATTTGCAGTGGTAGTAAGTGCTATGCTGAGTCTTTCTCTGAGCTGCCACACCATATAGGGTTGACTTAATCAAGAATGGGGGAGGTGGAGGGGGTGCTGGAGAGATGGTTCAGTGGTTAAGAGCACTGACTGGTCTTCCAGAGGTCCTGAGTTCAATTCCCAGCAACCACATGGTGGCTCACAGCCCTCTGTAGTGGAATCTGATGCCCTCTTCTGGTGTGTCTGAAGACAGCTACAGTGTACTCACATGCATTAAATAAATAAATAAATAAATAAATCTTTAAAAAAAATATTATGCCGGGCGGTGGTGGTGCACACCTTTCATCCCAGCACTTGGGAGGCAGAGGCAGGCGGATTTCTGAGTTCGAGGCCAGCCTGGTCTACAGAGTGAGTTCCAGGACAGCCAATGTGACACAGAGAAACCCTGTCTGGAAAAAAAAAAAAAAAAAAAAAAAAAGAATGGTGGAGGGACTAGAGAAATGGCTCAGTTACTAAGAGCATTCACTCCATACTTGGGAGGACTGGAGCTCCAATCAGCTACATAACATACCCCAGGTGCCCTAGCAAATGCCTATAACCCAAGTTCCAAGGATGGCAAGACAGAATGACTGCTGGAACTTTCTGGCTTCCAGCCTAGCCAAGAGAACACAAGCCCTGGGTTCATGGATGGACTCAGAGGAATAAGGCAGAGAGTGATAGTGGAGGACTCCTGGTACTCTCCTCTGGCTGCTGCACATATACACAGGTATGCACACCCATACACACATGTGCACACACGCAGGCAGACACACACAAATAAGTACATAAGTTAGTTAATTGGTGAAATCTTATGAGAACAGGAAAAGAAAGCAGAATTACATCCTGTTCTCTTTATACTTAGTCCGGAACATTAATGAGCTTGCTTTAGGCTCCACCCTACAGAAAGGGGCGATGGTAATGGCTGATGTGTTTCCTACATCCACAGTTGGGAGGAGAATGTCTTTGTGCATGTCCTGGTGAACAGCTGTGTTCCTGACATCCCAGCTGACATCTGGATGGGCCTTCATAACCATAGGCAGGTGAAGTGGAAAAAAAAGATAGATCCTATGGACAAACTCCAACCAAAAAACAACTTTCATGGATCAATGCTAGATCACACTTATGGACCCAGGTCACAGATACTAGCTGTAGAAAGGGTGTGGAGTTGACCTGCCTCAGTTAGCCATGGAAGTGAGTGAGACAGGAACCCAGGACGACTAGACAAAGCCTTTGTTATCACTTGGATTCTCCAAATCAAAAATGTGGTTAGATATGTGAGGGCCTTTTTCCCCTTCAACATCACTGAACTCAGTGCTCAGCCCACAGTCTATGAGCTCTATCACTGAGCTGCATGCCTAGCCCACTCTACTGTTTCTTTTGAGGTGGAGTCTCTCTTGGTTGCCTGGGATGACTCTGAGCTCATTCTTTACCAAGGAAGCCCTTGAACTCAGGCTTTCTGTCTCATGAGAGGCCCCGGGCTCCATCCCAGCACCATGAAGATAATGGCTAAAGGAACTTGTGATAAAATGAATATTGCCATTTAAAGCAGTGGCATTAAAATTAGAGTGGCTGTGATCCAGCCCCTTCCCTCTGTCCCAGTGTCATCCTTTAGCAAGGACTTCTAAGGGTGTAGGGATGGAATTGTATGGAAAGCTGCCAAAGGAGCCACTAAGGTGCTAAGGTATGCATCTAATACTATTGATCGGCTTTAATTGTATTATAGAGAACATCCCAGAAACTCAGAAACTCTTTAAATTAAAATCATCCTAACCAATAAAAATAGATAAAAATTAAATTAGATTTACATTAAATCATAGTTTAAAGAATTTTTTTTAAAGATTTATTTATTTTATGTATATGAGTACACTGTAGCTGTACAGATGGTTGTGAGCCATCATGCTGTTGCTGGGAATTGAACTCAGAACCTCCACTCATTCCAGCCCTGCTCACTCTGGCCCAAAGATTTATTTATTATTATATGTAAATTCTCTGTAGCTGTCTTCAGACACAGAAGAGAGCATCAGATCTCATTACAGATGGTTGTAAACAACCATGTGATTGCTGGGATTTGAACTCAGGACCTTCGGAAGAGCAGTCAGTGCTCTTAACTACTGGACCATCTCTCCAGCCCTCTTAAAGAATGTTTATTATGGCTTAATAATCCTAACAAGACATAAAAGGAGCTCTTTTCCTTTTCTGTTTGGGGCCAGGCGCTGTGCACTAGGTTCTGTGCTGCTAGGCACATACTCAATCCTCAAACCTCTCTGGGATATTCACTTTGTTGTATTGATGAGAGACTGACGCTCAGGTAAGTAATGTGCCATGTCACAGAGCAAGGAAGGTAAGGTAGAGAGGGCCACCCCCCATGCCCCATTCTTTACCATTGTATAGAAAGGACTTCAGAACCATATGTGCTTCAAAAAATACTTTTCTAAAGACCAGAATAAGAGGCCAAACTCCTGCTCACACAACTCCTGGTGCTGTTCTTTCCACATTTACTGCATCACAAACCAGATTTCCAGCAGGACGACTCCTGCTTGGACAGAGGAGTTCTAGACCAGGAAAGAAAACACAGACATTTGAATGGAAAGGAAGTGAGCGGAAGTAAGTCCTGCCCACTGAGAAAGGATAGTAATTGGGTGTTGGGTACTGGACTCAGGTCAACGTGGGTTTGAGTACCAACACTAAGTAATCTGGGCCAACTCATCTACGTGCCAGTTTCTGAGGGTGACATTGCCTGCTGTGCAGGGAGGTGAGAACAAAGCAAGCAAAGTTCACATGATAAGGGCCAAATAGGATGTCTGAGAACACCAGTTCCAGCAGCCATGGTACACATTACAAGTAAGGGCATTGATGCAAGAAGTCTCTAATGCTGTCTCTACACTGGAGATGACCCAATACCTGATCTTCCTCTCTACTTCCTTGCCTCTGAATGGACCCCAGGGAGGGCAGTTTGAATGGACCGATGGTTCCCCTTATGACCACAATTACTGGGACAGAAGCCAGCCTGGTGCTGGCACTCGTACAGATCCAGAAGACAACTGTGTGCAGATGTGGTACTGGCACAGTTGTGGTGGGTACTCCGGGGCCTGGGCTCTCTCAGCAGTCTGGAGAGGTCCATGAAGGATGGGGAATCAACCTGAAGGATGGAGACAGAATGAGAAATGGGGTCACCGTGAGAGATAGCGAGGCGATAAGGAACATGGAGAGAGGCACCGAGGTGGAGCCCAATGAGAATTAAGAGGAGACTCATTTTCAGCACCTCGGAGAGCATCAGTTTCCCTGGAAATGGAACTCTGTCTTAGGGTAGGGGTGTTTTAAAAGATCTTTAGCCAGGCAGTGGTGGCGCACACCTTTAATTCCAACACTTGGAGGCAGAGGCAGGCGAATTTCTGAGTTCGAGGCCAGCCTGGTCTACAGAGTGAGTTCCAGGACAGCCAGGGCTACACAGAGAAACCCTGTCTTGAAAAACCGTAAAACTGAAAAACCAAAAAATAAAAGATCCAAAAAATAAAAGATCTTTAATAGTTCACTGACAATCAGGCTGTAAATGGATGAAAGGTATTAAAGAATTAGAGTGGACAGCAGGGATTTCATGAAGTTACTTGATGTAGACAGCATATATCTTCCCCCTCACACACTTTTTTTCAAATCTTTGCACTAAGAGGTAGTCTACTGGGTCAGCTCACCAGTGTACTAAAATGGAAGCCCCCAACCCAGACTGATTCTTCTGAATGTTAGGATACAGTTGTGCCTGGAGAAGCACAGAGGTGTGGGCACTGACAAGTACACTCCTGGGTTTGAGTTCCAGCCCCCTTGCTCTGTAGCTATGTCCTTGCGGGGAGTAATTCACCCTGAGAGTCTGTTTCCTGGGAAATGGGCTTACTATTCACCCCTATGTAAGAGGCTACTGAGATAATTGAGGGACAACTGGCACAGCACAGTGACAGGAGAATGGGCTTGAGGTGTCAGCTATTGTCTGGATTCATGATCTATGCTCTATCAGGTCTGGAGCCCAAGGTGAATCCAGGATCCACTTCTTCAAGGTCACAGAGCAGTCAAGAAATGTAGCGAGGTTTGAAACATGCACAGAATCCCAGGTCCAAGCTTCTCGCTGCTCTTCTCTATTCCTTTTCCTCCCCCTGAGGAGTGGTGGGAGTTAAAGGTAAGGGACCTATCCTGTTGGCCGTCCTGCAGCCCAGCAAACAGAGCTGGGGCAGTCTGTAAGTGAAGTTTACTCTTCTGAGACTAGTGGCAGATCAAACCCAGCTTTATGAGAGACAAAGATAGGAGAGCTGTTTCGGCAGGCATCAGCAATTAGGCCTGCTAGAGAGGACCTTTACTCCAGAGTGGTGATGCAGTGGCTTTTACTGCAGTAGGTGGGTCTCCACCCAGACTCTCTGCTTCTTCTGTTCCCAGCACTGTGGTCCTGGAACAACAACACCTGCCACAGGAAGTTGCCCTTTGTCTGCAAGATCCCATCTCTGAGCATTCGCTGACACACTCCGCCCCGCCCCCCCGCCCCCCTCATGGACTCAGCACCAAGATGTCTGGCAGCAGTGTCTAGAGTAGAGCTCATGCTGAGTAAATGTAAACACACATTGTTTTTTTTGGATGGAGGCCCTGAAGGCAGAGATTCTCAACAAACTCACCTTAATGGTTCAGTGGCCATGTGGCCCAGAGACAGCAGCCAGCTCACAGAGGTTCCTGTGTCCTGGACTGAACTGAATGGCACCATCTTAGCCCAGTCTCCAGTTTGTGCTTGAAGTGATCACTTTGACACAGGTTGACTGGCTAGCCCTGGTGTGTGTGTGTGTGTGTCACTGAGGCAGAGCTGAGTGGGAGTTGAGACCCTCTGTGGAGCTCTGGGTAATGAAAATTAAGCTGTTGCCCAGAGGGTGTGAGCTTTGGTTCTGTTCAGAAGAGTGCAGTTAAACTGCAAAGTGTCCTTGGAGGCAGAAAAATTGGATTCAGTTCTAAACTGCACCCCCTCACACACACATACACACATGCCAATTCGTGACCTCAGGTAAATTACTTCCCTTGTGAGAACATTGCTCTGTACATGAATGGAGAAGAAATATATTACCAGTGTGGGGGAGCTGTTACTGCTCTTAATGCCAGTAAGGGTTTTGTTCCCCACGTCTCCTTGCCAGAAGAGCAAGCTGCATCCAACACACATAAGAGGATTCAAAGAAGCAGTTTCTTGTTCCAGTGATCAGCAAACCTTTTCCATAAAGGAGCATACAGCAGATATTTTAGACTCATGTGTCTTCTGCGGTGGTGAAACTCTGCATCGTTTGGGAGAAGCTGCTGCGGGTGTGGAACTGTGTCTAAAAAGCTAAGCTTTGCAAAATGATCGTGTATGTTCTGGTTACTGTTCTGTTGCTGCGGTAAAAACCAGCACCAAAAGCCACTGGGGGAGGGTTTATTTCATCTTACGCTTTACCGTTCATCACTGAGGGAACTCAAGGCAGGAGCTCGAAGCAGAAACCATGGAGGAACACTGCTTACTGGCTTGTTCCCTGGCTTGCTCAGCTAGCTTTCTCATACAGCTGGGGCCCACCAGCCTAGAGATGGCGCCTACTGCAGTGGTCAAGCAAGAAAACACCTGTGCCAGGTAGTGGTGGTGGTGCACACCTCTAATCCCAGCACCTAGGAGGCAAAGGCAAGTGAAGATCTGTGATTTCAAAGCCAGCCTGCTTTACAGAGAGAGTTCTAGGACAGCCGGGGCTACATAGAAAAACCCTGTATCATAAAACTGAGAGATAGAGGGGGGGCAAGAAGGAGGATAAGAGGAAGAAGAGGAGGAAGAGGAGGAAGAGGATGTCCCACAGACATGGCTACACATACCTATCTGATCCAGGGAATTTTTCAGTTGAAGTTCCCTCTTGCTGAGCGTGTCTTCCAGGTTTGTGTCAAGTTGACAGCTGGAAGTAACTATGACATCATGACACAAAAATATCATTCTTTGGACCTCTTTTTTTCAATTACATAAATTACATTGCATAAAAGCAAGTGTTGAGTCACATTGGGCCACAACATGCTGACCCCTGTCCACACAGCTTCACAGGGTGAGTGGGAGGAATGACATGAGCAAGAATTGTATGGGAATAAGGTTCAGGGTCCAGGGTTCCAAGCAGAATTCTGCACCTCACTCAGGATGTGTTTCAGTTCCTTTTTCTGTGATAAAATTCCCTGACAATTGCAACCTAAGGAAGGTGGATTCTGCCTCAAGGGTGTGGTCCTTCATGGCAGGCAGGCAAAGGCGTGAGTCAGGAAACAGAGAGAGCTCAATATTCAGCCTGGACCCCAAAAGCAGGTAATAGTGTAGCCCTCTTTTGGGATAAATCTTTGAACCTCCACTAACCTAATTTAAATAATCCCTCACAAGTGTGCCTAGAGGCTTGCTGCTCAATGATTCTGGGTCATGTCAAGTTGACAGGAAACATTAACCACCACATAGTAGGACCACAAGTATCCCTGAACTCCTCTAGATATGTTTATTTG
Organism: Montemys delectorum; assembly: GCA_019843815.1. Classification (NCBI taxonomy): domain Eukaryota; kingdom Metazoa; phylum Chordata; class Mammalia; order Rodentia; family Muridae; genus Montemys; species Montemys delectorum. The sequence continues at coordinate 19,918 of JADRCD010210717.1, forward strand.
TGGGTCTGGTAGCATGTGCTGTCCTATCTCAGGATTGTTGCAGGGATAAGAGAGTGATAGATGTCATGCTATGCACAGTGATGGATGTGACACTGTGCACAGTGATGGATGTGACTCTGTGCATGGTTGACACAATAAAAGGGCAACCAGTGTCAACATGTGTGTCAAGCACTTCCAGGGCCCCAAATGCTGTTTGGGACTTGACAACGAGAATATTGCTAAGCCCATTTATCTAGGATGCAGAGTCTCAGATAGGAAGGGAGACTCAGCCGGCGCACACCTTTAATCCCAGCACTTGGGAGGCAGAGGCAGGCAGATTTCTGAGTTCGAGGCCAGCCTGGTCTACAGAGTGAGTTCCAGGACAGCCAGGGCTACTCAGAGAAACTCTGTCTCGAAAAACCAAAAAAAAGAAGGGAGACTCAATAGGATTACAACAGCTACCTAAGAGGCTGAGCCAGCAAATCAGTACTGATGTTGGAGCTTATCTGCGATCAAAGCCCATACGCGGACTTTACAGTCAGTCTCAGGAGGGAATCGATGCAGTTCTCAAAGGAGCCATGGACATGAGTTTAAGGGATGAGAAGGGCTAGGGAACAGATGAAGGTTAACAAAGATTCTCAGGAAGACAGTTGGGCTTGAATGCGCAAGCACAGAGATGGTGTCGTGAGAGGTTAAAGCTGTCACTGTAGGGACACCCCTTCCCACAGGACCCTCCCTAGATTGTTACTGTAAAGATGCTGTAGTGAGGAACACCTGAAAATAGTCCTTAGAAGCAGACACAGACAGACAGACAGACAGACAGACAGACAGACAGACAGACAGACAGA
>JADRCD010210717.1:31123-48093 GCA_019843815.1 Montemys delectorum
AGGAAGAAATAAAGGATGAAAGAAAGGTCTTTCAAAAATAATAACACCCACAGGTTTGCCCACACAGCATGGCCCACTCGCAGCAGGAGCCACTAAGGCGTTGAAAGAGATGGGAGAGAGAGACAATTTGGGCACTCTGAAGAGAGGTGGAGCTGAAGAAAACAATCAGGCAGCTGGTAATGATGGTGTACACCTTTGTTCCCAGCACTTCAGAAGGCAGCTCATGTCTAGCTGGGGCTCTGTCTCCTCATTATTTGGCAGTTTCATTAAGTTCACCTTCAGATATGTATATATTTTAGGAAGTCCCTACTGTATTAGGTTTCCATATGACACCTCAAATAGTCCTTAATTTTAACTGTCTCTCCCTCATTCCCCTCTTCCCTCCCCCTCTCTGTTTGACCCTCCCCTTCCAGGCCCCCTCCCCCACCAGCCATCCATAATTACCTATTCCATTCCCCCTTCCTAGGGAGAGCCATCCCATCCCTTAGTCCCTTACCATCTCCTTAACTGCTGTGGTTATACAGATTGTAGCTTACTTATTATGACTTAAGAGCAGACGTCCAGATATAAGTGAATACATACCATATTTGTCTTTCCAGGTCTGGGTTACCTCACTCAGGATGACATTTTCTAGTTCTATCCATTCGCCCACAAATTTCATGATCTTGGGTTTTTGGGTTTTTTTTTTTTTTCAACAGCTAAGTAATATTCCATTGTGTAAATGTAGCACATTTTCTTCATCCACTCATCTATTGACAGGCACTGGGTCATTTCCAGTTTCTGGCTAGTATTAATAAAGCAGCACAAACGAGGCTGAGCAAGTGTCTCTGTGGTAGGATTTAGTGTCCTTTGGATATCTGCCCAAGAGCAGTGTAGCTGAATACTGAGGAAGATCAATACCCATCTCCTGAGGAGCTGCCACCCTGATTTCCATAGTGGCGAGACAAATTAGCACTCTCAGCAGCAGTAGATGAGTGTTCCCCCTGCCCCACATCCTCGCCAGCATGAGCTGCCATTTGTTTTATTGATCTTGGCCATTCTGATGACTGTAAGACGAAATCTCAGAGTAGTTTTTATTTGCATTTCCCTGGTGACTAAGGTTGTTAAACACTCTTTTAAATGCTTCTCACCCATTTCAGTTTCCTTTTGTGAGAAGTCTTTGTTTAGATCTGTATCCCATTTTTGTTTGGGTTGTTTGTGGGTGTCCAAGTTTTTTGTTGTTTAGTAGTTTAGACTTTAGCCCTCTATAGGAAGTGGAGTTGGTAAAAACCTTTCCCAGTCTGCAGGCTGCTGCTTTGTCCAAATGGCAGTGTCCTTTGCTGTGCAGAAGCTTTTCAGTTTTGTGGAGTCCCACTTATTGTTCTTAGTGTCTGTGCTATTTGTGTTCTGTTCAGAAAGTCCTTTCCTATGCTGGTGAGTTCGAGATATGCCCCAGGTTCTCTTATCAGAATCAGTGTATCTGACCTTATGTTGAGGCTTTAATTCGTGTGGAATTGAGGTTTGTTGGGGGTGATTAAGTATGGATCTATTTGTACATGTCCCCATTCAGTTTGGCCAGTGCCATTTGTTAAAGGTGTTGTCTTGTCCCCGGTGTGTATTTCTGCCTTTGTTATCAAAAATCAGGTGTTCATAGGTGGGTGAAGTTATGTCTGGGTCTTTCAGTTCTATTCCATTGACCAACATGTCTGCTTTTGCCATGAAACCTATACTGGGTTTGGTAATACAATATGAGTTTGCAAATCATCAACCTCCTGCATCATCCATGAGTGCTTTAGCTGTCCTGGTTTTGTTGTTATTGTAGTTGTTGTTGTTGTTGTTTCTATATAAAGCTGAAAATTGTTTTAAGTTCTTTGAAGCATTTTAATGTTGGAATTTTAACAGAGATTGTATTGCAACTGTAGACTGTTTTTAATAGAATGGCCATTTTTACTAGATTAACCCTATTACTCTATGAGCATGGGAGATCTTTCCCTTTTCTGATATCTTCTTCACTTTCATTCTTCAACGCCTTCAAGTTTTTATCATGCAACCTTTCACTTACTCAGAGTGACCCCAAGGTATTTTGTAGTTTTTGAGGCCATATCTCTGGGATGAAACCTACTTGATCATAGTGGATGATCTTATGGATGTGTTCTTGGATTCAGTTTGCAAGTATTTTGTGGAGATGTTACATCTACGTTCTTAAGGAAAAACGGTCTGTAATTTTCTTCTATTGTTGGGTCTTTATGTGGTTTGGATAGCAGGATGATTGTGGCCTCATAAAAACTATTGAACAATGTCCCCTTTGTGTATATTTTCTTGGAATACTTTGAGGAATGTTGGTGTTAATTCCTTGTAAGCCATCCCTCTGGCTCTGGCTTCTTTCCGGTTGGAGAGTTTTTTGGTTTTTTTGTTTTTTGTTTGTTTGTTTGTTTGTTTGTTTTTTAGATATTTTCTTTATTTACATGTAAATTTCTCCTTTCCCAGGTTCCCCTCCAAAAAACACCTGTTGGAGAGTTTTAATCACTGATTCTATTTCACTAGGGGTTATAGGTCTATTTAAATTGCTTATCTGATCTTGATTTAACTTTGGTGGATTGTATATATCAAAACAATTATCCACTTCTTTTAGATTTCCAGTTTCGTAGAGGACAGGTGGAGCGGAGTCCGTGTGGTTCTCTGCGTCTCCTGCGAGTCTGTTGTCAGACTCTGATTTTGTTATTTTAGATCTTCTCTCTCCACATGTTAGCTAATTTGATAAGGATTTGTCAATTTTATTGATTTTCTCAAGGAACCAACTCTGTTGTATTGATACTTTGTATTGGTTTTTGTTTCTTTTTTTTTTTTTTTTATTTCAGCCCTGAGTTTGATTAGCTCTTGCCATCTACTACTCTGGCTTTATTTCCTTGTTTTTTTTCTAGATCTTTCAGGAATGGTGTCACTAATATGAGTTCTCTCCAGATTTTAGTGTAGGCACTTAGTGCTGTGAACTCAGCTCTTACAACCACCCTCATTGTGTCCCATAACTTTGGGCATGTTGCGTTTTCATTTTTATTCAATTCAAATTCTAAAATGTCCTGACCCATTTTCATTCAGCCGGGAGTTGTTCAGTTTCCATGAGTTTATAAGCTTTCTATTGTTTCTGTTGTTGCTGATACCCAGCTTTAATCTGTGGTGATCAGATACGATGCAGGGTGTTACTTCAATTCCCTTCTATCTAGTGAGATGTGCTTTGTGTCTTGAGTAAGTGGCTAATTTTGGGGAAATTTCCAAAAGGTGCTGGGAAGAAGGTATATTCTCTTGTGTTTGGGTGAAGTGTTCTGTAAATATCTGTTAGGTCCATTTTGCTTACGATGTCATTTAGCTCCAGCATTTTTCTGTTTAGTTACATGTGGACGATGATGAGAGTGGGATACTGAAGTCTCCCACTGTCAGTGCACGAGGCTCAATATTTGAGTTAAGCAGTACTAGTGTTTCTTTTATGAATGTGGGCGCCCTGATATTTGGTGCATAGAGGTAAGAACTGTAATATCCTCGTGGTAGATTTTCTCATTGACGAGTATGCAGCGTCCTTCTCTAGCTCTTCAGATTCCTTCTGGCTTAAACTCTTTTTTTGTCAGATATTAAAATGGCTACACCAGCTCGCCCCTTAGGTATGCTTGCTTTTTCACCCTTCTACCCTGAGGTGATGCCTATCCTTGATGTTAAGACGTTTATGGGCCAGGTACACACCTTTAGTCACAGCACTTGGAAGGCCGGAAGACCTGAGTTTAAGGCCAGCCTGGTCTACAGAGTGAGTTGTGGGACAGCCAGTGCTACACAGAGAAACCATATCTCTGGGGTGGGGCAGGGGAGATATACTTATTGGATGCGGCAGAAGGATGGCTCCTATTTCCCCAATTATCCTGTTGGGCTGGGTCTTTTTACTGAGCAATTGAGACTGTGGGTCAGCATCCAAGTTACTGATGAGGAGTGTTTGTTGGTCCCCATTATTTTGTTGTGGTGGTGGGGTTTTGCTCCCCTTTTGATGTGCTAGTCTGATATTTATTCCTTGCGTTTTCTTGGCTGTGGTTAGCCTCTTCAGGCTGAAGATTTCCTTCTAGCACTTTCTGGAGGGCTGGATTTGTGGATAGGTGCTGCCTAAATTTGGTTTTATCATGGAACATGTTTCTTTCTACATCTATTGTAATTGAAAGTTTTGCTGGGTCTGGTAGTCAGGGTTGACATCTGTGGCCTCTTAGTTTGTAGAACCTCTGTCTAAGACCTTCTGGATTTTAGAGTGTCCATTGAAAAGTCAAATGTTATTCTAACAGGTCTGTCTTCATATGTTACTTCGTCTTTTTCCCTTGCAGCTTTTAATATTCTTTTCTTTGTTCTGTACATTTAGTATTTCCATTATTATGTGCCATAGGGAATTTCTTTTCTGGTTCAGTCTATTTGGTGTTCTATGCTCTCACACCTTGGTAAGGACCTTCTTTCTGAGATGGGGAATTTTTCCTCTGTGATTTTATTGAAAATGTTTTCTGTGTCTTTAATCTGGGTTTCTTCTCCTTCATCTATTCCTACTACTTGTGGATTTCGTTTTTTCATGGTGTTCCTAAGTTCCTGAATGTTTTGTGCCTGGATTTTGTTTTGTTGTTGTTGTTGTTGTTGTTGTTTGGTTGTTTTTCATTGTTTGTTTGTTTGTTTTTAGATTTAACATTTTTTTGACTGAGGTATCCATTTCTTCTATCTTGTCTTTCTCCTATCTCCTAGGTTCTGTTGGTGAGGCTTGCCTCCTGTTCAAGTTCCTGTTTCATTTTCAGTTTTCCCTGAGTTTTGGGTTTTCTTTATTAGTTCTGTTTCTACTTGCAAGTCTTGAACTGTTTTCATTTGATTCCACTATTGATGGTGTTTCATAGATTTTGTTAATAGAGTTGTTCATATCTTCTTTAAAGTCCTCAAGCATATCATACTTGTTATTTTGAAGTCCTTGTCTGTGCTTCAGCTATATTACATTTCTCGGGGCCTAGTAGGATTGCTGGGCTCTAGTAGAGACATATTATCCTGGCTGTTTGTATTAGTCAGGGTTCTCTAGAGTCACAGAACTTATGCAATGATTCTATATATTAAGGGAATTTATTGTAGTGACTTACAGTCCATAATCTGACTAACCCGACAATGGGCAACTGTGATTGGAAGGTCTAAGAGTCTGGTAGTTGCGCAGTCCACAAGGCTGGGTGTTTCAGCTGGTCTTATATAAGCTAGGATTCTATAAGCTAGAATCCTGAAGAGGTGGGTTCCAATACATGTGTTGGCAAGTAAGTGCAAGCAGGTGGAGAAAAAGAAATCTTCCTCCTTCCAATGTCCTATGTAGGCCTCCAGCAGAAGGCATGGCCCAGATTAAAGTCTACAATGCCTGGACCTGGGACTTGTTTTGTCCCAGCTGACCTTGAACTCAGAGATCTGCTTGCCTCAGTCTCCTGGGATTAAAGCCTTGCCTGGGCCTAAGCTTTTCATGAACAATATGCCTCAAGATCTCCATGTCAAGACCATCTCGGGCCAGAAGCCTGTATATTCCAGCCTCAAGATCTGGATCATGGGTATGCCTTCCATTTCTGGATTGTAGTTCATTCCAGATGTAATCGAGTTGGCAACCAGGAATAGGCATCACACTGTTGTTGTGTTTTTATGCTGGCATCTAGGTATCTGGGTTTGGGATGATTGTAATCCTAGGTGCTGGTATCTGGCCTTGTCTCTATTGGGTGGATGTTCCATTCCTTAGTTTCTGTTGCCCTCTCTGGTTCTTAAGAGAATGTGGTAGCTTTGCTTCACCTGGTAGAGAGTGTTTCTGAATCCCTGTCAGGCCTGGACAATGGGTATCCCAGGTAGAATGTGTTTCTTGATATTGGGAGCTGACGCTTAGGATGGAGATGGGCTAAAAGGGAAAGAAGGTGCAGAATGGCTCCACAGGAGAAAGGAACTCACTCTGTAGACCAGGCTGGCCTCAAACTCAGAAATCTGCCTGCCTCCCAAGTGCGAGGATTAAAGGCGTGGGCCACCACTGCCCTGCCAGGAGAAAGGAAAGAGGTAGCAGGCTGTGCCACAGGATCTGCTTAGTCCTCGGGAATGGGAGCAGGAAGAACAGAGAGACCATAGCAGAGAGTCTGCTATTGGGAAAGCGGGGTGGGATTTGGGGGAGAGGAGGGAACGTGAAGCTCAGAAGATCACCAACCTGCTTCCCTGGCCTATCTGCTTCTGAGCCAGGGGGTTAGCAGAGGATGTCCGTGGGAGCTGGTAGCTTAAACAAAGAGATAGGGTGATGACGAAATCCTAGGAGGAGGCCTGCGTGGTTCACTGGAGATGGAAGCAGAGAGGACTGGGAGGCCACAGCAGGAGTGCTGCTCTGGGGCTACACCCTATGTAGCTGCCTCCTTACTATAAATCAGAGCTAACCACAGTATACCACCTAAGCCTGCTTCAGTAGCTGGAATCCTTAGTACAGACGCCAGATGGCAACTGGTGCAGGTAACTCAGGAGGCTGAGGCAGGAGAATCATGGTGTTTTAATCCAGTCTGAGTTACATAGTGAAGTCTAGCTCATTCTAGGACACAAAGTAAGACTCTTTTAAAAAAAAAAAAAATTGACGGGCGGTGGTGGTGCACGCCTTTAATCCCAGCACTTGGGAGGCAGAGGCAGGCGGATTTCTGAGTTTGAGGCCAGCCTGGTCTACAGAGTGAGTTCCAGGACAGCCAGGGCTACATAGAGAAACCCTGTCTCCAAAAAAAAAAAAAAAAAAATTGATCTCAGGTTTCCCCAACAGTTCAGTCAGATGGATCCTCCAGTATAAGTACAATCTAGTAAGAAAAGAGTTAGCTGTCTAGTTGAGCTCTCTGGTCTTCCATGCTTCTAGAATCTTCCTCTAGGTTTTAAAAATGTTTGCAACCCCACTACCTTTATTTCCCAACACAACAAGAGTTTGAAAAATATTTGTACTAAGCTACACTGGATCGTCGGCACTTAAAAATCTGTTGGCCGACTACTATGAGCCAGGAGCTAGACAAGACTACAAATCTCAAGAGAAATGATCAGGCTACAAGGTACTAAAAGGCCACATCCTAGCAGGCGATGTGTGCTGTGCATGAATGTGGAGGCCTGAGATCGCATCAGGTGTCTTCCTTAGTTACTCTCCACCTTATTTTCCAAGGCAGGGTCTCTCACTGACAGTGGAAATCACAGATTTGGCTAGCCTGGCAGTCAGTGAGTAAGCAGAGATCCCCCAGTCTCTGTTTCCCCAGTGCTGGGGTTACAGACAATGTGCTTCCATGCCTGACTTTTCACATGGGTGCTGGGCTCTGAACTCAGGTCCTCAGACTAGAGCAACAAGCACTTTACTAAGCCACCTCTCAAGCCCCAGGAGTCATTTATTTTAAAACAATTTGTTGAGTATTTCTGTGTATCTGTCACTGTGCATAGCACTCAGAATGTGAGAATGAAGTCATTATTCCAATACAGAGTGTTCTGATATCAAAATTCATGATCATATCCAAGGAACCGGAGCAATTACTCTCAAGGTGCAGAAATAGAGACAGTGGTGACCAGGTTGGGATGGAGAATGGGAGACAGTGCAGGACCAGTCTCCAAGGCCCAGGGCCTTGAAGGTAATTTGAAGGCTAATTAAGCTGTCGTGGAAGACCCAGATAGGTAATGCTGGCTCTACAGGTTCTTTGCAGCCAAGAAGCCACTGTTCCCACAGACAGTCATATCTAATATTTGCCCTGAGAGGCAACACTGTACACTTTAGCTTCCAAATGGGTCTTGGGAGGCAGGCTTGCCAGCTCACACAGCATCCACAGCCTGGGAGCCGTCAATCTCAGACAGCTGCCCTGCAGCAAGGCACCCAGATTAACAATCAGAGTCACCACAGCTTGGAAATACTCACATATTTATTCCAGGCACTCTGCAATTTGTTCTGTATGATTTGTAACTACAGGGGATGACTACAAAGAGACTCTGTGCCCTTCAGCAGGCACTGGCAAATGCCAGACAGGACTAGCGTTTTGAGACAAAGCATTAGGAGGACAGGTGCACAAATATTAGGAAACATGAAAACAGAGCGCCTAGTATGCTCCCCAGAGCTGTCCAGCCCTCAAGGCTCCCAAATATCCTGGAGGAGACCCAAGTGCCCAGGAGCCACATGAAACAGTGCTCACATACCACAATGATAGACAGAAGGAGAAGCATATGCAGCGGGGAAATGTCGCATGTCGCCCTGAAGATGAGCAGAGTCCCTTAACATCTTATGACAGGTAAAAGAAAGAAAATACCTGGTCTTGAAAATGACACTCTGAAAAGGAGTGTCTTACCGGGGACACTATATATATATATATATATATATATATATATATATATATGCAGTTGGTAGGGGCCTATGTGACAATCGCAGTTAGATGCTGGCTGTATTCTTCTGTCGCTTTCCACTTCATTCTTTGAGACAGGGTTTCCCACTGAACTTGGAGCTCACTGATTTGGCCAGGATGACTGGGCAGAGAACTTCTAGGACCCATGTGTCTCCCCCACCCCAACCCCCAGTGCTGTGGTTATAAACGCACACTGCCATGCCCAGCTTCTGTGTGGGTTCTTGGAACCCAAACTGAGATTCCTGTGTTTGTGCAGCAAGCATGTTACCTGTGGAGCCTCACCTCAGTCCCTCTGCACTGGCTTTTGACCTATCTGATTCATATCTGAGAACCTGTCACACACAGAAGTCCTGACATGAGTTTGGTTTTTTTCAAGTTCTCGTTTCTAAGCCACACATATTGGAACTTCCTGGAACACCAAGGAGGAGGGACTCCTTTTTCAGGAGGGCATGAGACAAACCAAAAAAATGTCACTTAGGACTCCTGTGGTGGCATATGCCTTTAATCCCAGCATTTGGGAGGCAGAGGCAGAAAGTAAAATCCCAAAAAGGAAACAGAAAAGAAAAAAAATGCCACTCGGCTCTTAGAATCCCATTTCTCAATACAGAATTAAACCAGCCTTCACCCATGAGGGACTTACCGGTCTACAGAACAAATGTGTTAACATAAAAAGCAACTTAGATGACCATAAGAAACTCTGCCACGGAGGAACACTGAGATTCTGTCCTGTCCACAGTGCATTATGAGCCCTACGGCTCATTCACAGTATCTCAGCCAAGCCCCCAGGGCACACAGAGGGGAAATGTTATCTGACTCATCGTACAAACTGAGATAAAGAGCTCCACACAGGTGGAACACACCTGTAATCTTAGCACTCATGGGACAGAGGACAATTTCTAGGAGGCCGTTCTCTCCATCCACCATTCAGTTCCTGGGGATTGAACTCAAGTTGTCAGGCCTGGTGGCAAGCATTTGAGCCACTGGGCCATCTTGCCAGCCCACTTCTGGGGCTCTGGTAGCTCTGATTTGTTCTTCTGACACAGTCCTTCTTGCAGCACAGGCTAACCTAGAATTTACTGCATGACCCCCGCTGGCCTTCACTTGTGTGTGGTCTGTCTGTCTCTGTCCTCTGATCTCCACATGTGCACCACGGTGCACACACATAAACAAATGAAATACGGAGCTGAAGAGATGGCTGAGCAGTTAAAAGCACACACTGCTCTTGCAGAGGACCCCAGTTCAGTTCCCAACATCCATGTGGAGCGGCTCACAATGAGCTATAACTGAAGCCCCAAGGGATCTGACACCGTCCTTTGGACTTTTCAGGTAACTACAATTGCAAATGTACATACCTGCACACAGATACACACATACGCACCATTTTAAATTCATACAAATATTAAACCATCATTTTTTTTAAGTTAAAGAACTACACAAGCCATTTTTTTGACCACCGGTTTGATCCAGAAAAAGTACATGTCTGCTGGTCAACTAGGCTTCTCTGATATTTCATCAGTGGCTGGAAGATCTGTCTGGCCCTTTGCATCCCTGGCTGAGAAGGCACCAGCCTGGCTTGATGTATGACCCATGCTTCAGTGAGGTCAGAGCACTGAAGGAACTTGTGCTGCCTGGTTCTGTGCCAGGCCTTCTCCTTTACTCTCTCGGATGAGCAGACAGAGGGCTCCAATCAGAAAATGGCTGAACTCAGATCTGCCTTTGCCCAAAGCCCACCAGTTGACCCACAACTGTGCTGTGGCTTCTCACACTCTGCTCTACAGTGGGAGAATGGCCATTTCTGGCAGTTCTCTGAAGCCTGCCAGAAGTTTTTGGTTTCCCAGTTGGGCATATCATAGAGTAAATAAAGCAACTGAGTTATGCATCAATGAAATTCTTTCAACTGTAGATCTTGAGCCTACTCAGATCTGCCACTTTTAGGCCCTGTGATCTTGGGCTTGCTATGTTGTCTGACTCTCAGCTCCTCGTTTGTCGAGACGGATTAGTACCAGTTGGGCATGGTGGCATGCCCCAGTAGGCCCATCAACTCCAGAGCTCAAATGGGAAGATGGCTTGAGCCCCAAGATTTCATAGGCCAACATCAGGAGACTCTATCTCTGAAAGGGATAGGGGAGCTGATGAGATAGCTCAGGAGGTAAATGTACTTACAACCAAACTGCCAAACCTGATGACCTTGGTTCAGTTCCCAAGGATCCACATAGTGGAAGAAGGGATGGAGAGAGCTGACCTCCACAAGCATGTCATGGCATCTTATCACACACGCCTTGGGATAGGGTAAATGCTAGAAAGAGGAGGAGCTACCAGATATAGTGGTACACACTTGTAATCCTAGCACTCAGGAGCTGAGGCAGGAGGATCACAAGTTCAAGACTACAGTGTAAAACCTGTCTCAAAACAAAACAGAAAAGGATGAAAACAGAGGTATCATTCTGTGGTTGCTTGCCTAGCATGGCAAGATGCTGGGGAAGGGGAAAAGAAAGCGGAGGAGAGAGGCAGGAGGGAAGGAGACAGGAGGAAGGAGGAGAGAAAGGTTGAGTGTTACCCACCTGGCCAGACTGGGTTGAATGCCTGAAGAGACAGCCTTCCTTAGTTAACACGACTATTTTTCTATATAAATGCAAGGACTCCACTGTCATGAGATAATCCTCCTGTGGTAATGATGTGAGGTGTGGCTCTGCTCACTGTGAAGGTGGGCACTGTGGGAGGAGATGATGTAGTGACATCTTGACAATGGGATGGGATTCTACCACTGTCTTTCTGATGTCATACTGGCTTCCCATCTGAAGAGACCCATGGGCTGGGTACATACCCATGCTTAGAGAAGTAGGCCAAACCCCAACATGAGTATGCTTGTCATCTGCAGCTACATTGAGGGAGGAAGACAGACATAATAGAAATAATGAAATAATAAAACTACAGACATTCCATGTTCTTGTGTTCCATGTTCTCACACACGCTGAGTGACTGTAACAGAGAGAACCTAAAGTACCATGGCGCAGACTGTTAGATGTTTTATTTCTGGCTTTTGTGAGGCTGCTGAGGTTAGCGGTCCAGTCAGGTGGGGTCAAATGTCTTTCCAGTTTGTTCTGTATCATAGATGGTATCCTCCCTGACTGCTATTCACCTATGGGAGAGAAAGTGGAGCAAGAAGTTTTCTTGGAAGTGAGAGATGCTCATGCTTGTACACTGCTTCAGTCCACCGTCCAAAGACGAGGGCTTAGTCAAGTAAGTACACCTCCCTAAAAGGGAGGCCTCAATGGACTCAGGAGGGTAAGGCTGGGCTCTGCAAGAATGTCTCAGCAGGCAAAGAGCAGCCTGAGTTCCATCCTCTGAACTCACATAAAAGCCAGACACAGGGAGCATTTGTAATTCTAGCACTGTGGCAGGAGGAGGGGCAGAGACAGAAGAACCACCCAGAAGCCTGGAGATCAGCTCGGCCTAGAGTATTCACCAAAGCAGAAATAAGAGAGAGCCTGCCTCAGAACAAGGTGAAGCCAGAGAACCAACTTCCACAAGCTACCCTCTGACCTCCACAGGTGTGCAGTGGCGTGCACATGTTGAAACTCTCACACACAATATTAAATGATCAGTTGATTTGTTAAAACATTGGTGAGGGGCTGGTGAGATGGCCCAGCAAGCACAGGTACCTGCTGTTAAGCCTGAGTTTGATTGCTGGCCTTCATATGATGGAAAGAGAGAACAGCTTCCTGTAAGTTGACCTCTGGCCTCCACTCACCATGTCATGACCACGACACACATATACACACATATACACACAATAAGTTTAAAATGCAGTAAAAGTATTTTAAATGATACATAACTGTGCTGTCAGACTCATGACTGTGGAGAAAGTGGAAAACAGATATGGGAGATGCTGTCTAGATTAATATAGTATTCAGAGTCTACCTAGCACTACCCTATGATAGATACTAGGGAATCAAGGCTCAGGGGTAAAGACAATCGAAGAACACACAGCTTGATAAAAGCAGAGCCAGGTGAGTTAGAACAAGGTTTCCCAACTCCCTGGTTCTTAGACCCCACAGCTTTGGAGAGCATGTGTCTCATGCTCTGCAGTGTACAATGGTTCTGTGAGTGCGTGTACAATGGCTTAGGTGTGGCCACCTCATAGACAGAGATGATTCTTTCCCTTTCTCTAACCCTGATGCCACAGTTAGTGCTCAGTGGTGACTGAACCACCAGCAGGTCACTGCATGGATGCATGAAGACCTCCTCCAGCCGTGTATCTGATGTCACAGATGAGAAGGGCATGGTTAGCCAGTAAGCCAAGGAACCTTCATATCACCCACCTCCCCCTCAGGTGAGTGACGGAGCCTCTCCCATGATTCCCACAGCACTGTGGTAGCCAAGTCTTATCCCTCTCCACTATCCTCCCTTCTTAGTTGGTAGGACCCACCCCAGTAAAGTGTGGTCTGGAAAGAGAGAGGTGCCCTTGTTTTCAGAAGGTGGCCCAGCTGAGCAGGGAGAGGAGAGGAGATCACACCTTGAAAATCTATCTGCCTGGATTCCAAGCCTTGCTATTGCCCAGCTCTGTGGCTATGGGAAGCTACTCAGCCTCTCAAGAGAACAGCTGTGTTAAGTCAGCTTTCTGTCACTGTGGCAAAATACCTGAGATAATCAACTTAAAAAAAAGGAAGGAATGCATGGTGAGACTCAGGAGGCAGGGGCAAGTGAATCTCTGCAGAACACATTCCAGGCCAGGCCAGCCTAAGAACACAAGGAGACCTTGTCTTTAAAAAAATGGGGGGGGGGGGGGGGGGGAGAGGAAAGGGTGGGACTGGGACGGTAATGCAAAGACTAAGCATCAAAACCTGGATTCCACCCTCAGCATGACAAAACAAAAGAGAGGTGGCCCATAACATTTTTGCTCATGGTTGCAGAAGTCTCAGTTTGTGGTTGTTTGGCCCCATAGTCATCAGCTTGTGACAAGGCAACACATTGCCTCCTACAGCCAAGAAGCGGGACACACATGCACATGGGTGTGCACACACACACATACATACACACACGAACATGCACACACATTTACACACACACACACACACACACACACACACATACACACACCACAGGGTCTACTATCCCCTTCAATGGCTTGCCTCAATGATCTAACTTCCTTCTCTCAGATCCTACCCATTAACTGCTCTGCTGCCTCCCAGTGGCACTACAAACTGGGAACCCAGCCTCCGACTCATGGACCTTTGGGGACATTTCCAAACCATAAGGACAGGCTACCTCTACAAATGGGGAATTCAAGCTGAGAAGCATGCTCACCTGACAGACCTCAGGTTCACTCCCATCTTCCTTCCCCAAAATACAAAACGAGAACATTATCATAATAACTGAGCCTCACTCAGATGAGGCTCCTCGAACAGAATACCCTACAATGGGTGGTTTAAAAAAAAGACATTTCTTTCTCACAGCTGTGGAGACTGGAAGCTCAGAAGCAAGTGTCCTGAGGTTCTGTACAGGTAAGGTCTTTCTTGTGACTTAGAGGTGGCCATGTTGCTATGCTGTATCCTCTAGTGGCAAAGGGAAGGATCAGGGGTGGAGAAGGAAGAGATCACTCTGGTCTCTCTTTTTTTATTAAGACACCAATCCCACCACAGAGACCCACCCTCACGACCTCTTGTGTGACCTACTTCCTGAGGAAATATAAGTAAATATCTAGTCATCTCAGGAAGAGAATCAATGACAGACTAAAGTAACAATACAATCCAAGTCTAACTTAGTAAACCAAAGAGTTCATCAGAGTTACCTACAAAGTATGAGTGAGGGGCTACTTATAAAAGCATGCATGACTCAGAGCCAACTGCATCAGCAAAAGCCCATACCAATGTGGGTGACGGTTCCTAAAAGCTAGAGCCCTGTAGCTCTCTACTCAACTTGCAGGCAGTCCTACAGGTTGGAGAACATTCTCTCTTCAGCTGCTGGGCTGGCTAAGCTCATGTCAACTTGACATAAGCTAAAGTCATCTGACAAGAGGGAACCTCATTTAAGAAAATGTCTCCAGGCTGGAGAGATGGCTCAGCAGTTAAGAATATTGACTGCTCTTCTAAAGGTCCTGAGTTCAAATCCCAGCAACCATATGGTGGCTCACAACCATCTGTAGATCTGATGCTCTCTTCTGGGGTATTTGAAGACAGCTACAGTGTACTTACATATAATAAATAGATACATCTTGCCAGGGGGTGGTGGCACATGCCTTTAATCCCAGCGCTTGGGAGGCAGAGGCAGGCAGATTTCTGAGTTCGAGGCTAGCCTGGTCTATAGAGTTCCAGGATAGCCAGAGCTATACAGAGAAACCCTGTCACAAAAAACCAAAAAAAAAAAAAAAAAAAAAAAAATGTGTCCAAGGCCTGGTGGTGGTGGCCCTTACTTCAAATCCTAGCACTTGGGAGGCAGAGGCAGACAGATCTCTGCGAGTTCAAGGCCAGCTTGGTCTACAGAATAAGTTCCAGGACAGTCAGGGCTACACAGAGAAACTCTGTCTCAGAATTTAAAAAAAAAAAAAAAAAAAAAAAAAAAAAAAGCCTCAAAGGAAGGAAGAAAGGAAGGAAGGAGGGAAGAAAGAAAGGAGGGAAGGAGGGAAGGAAGAAAGGAAGGGGAGAGACAAAGGAGACAAAGGAAATGCTTCCATCAGATTGGCCTGTATGCAAGTCTTTGGGACATTTTCGGAGTTAGTGATTGATGTAGTAAGTCCCAGTCCACTGTGGGTGCGGCCACCCTCTGGGAAGGTGGTCCTTAGTACATAAGAATACAGGCTGAACAACCCCAGGGGAGCAAGCTAGTAAGCAGCATCTTCAGTTTCTGCCTTAACTTCCCTGGACGAAGGACTACCTACGAGCTGAAAGATGAAATGCACCCTTTCCTGCCCAGGTTACATGGTATTTTATCACAGCAATAGAAACTCTATGACAGAAATTGATACCACATCATGGGCTATTGCTATGACAGACCTGTGTGTTTTAGAAGGATTGTGGTGGCATTTTTTAACTTTGGACTATATTGAGTTCTCAGAACTTCTGCTCATATCACAACTCTTAGTGTTTATAGAAGCTCAGAAGGAGTGGAAACTTAAGAATCTGTTAAGTTTCAGGGACTGCTTGAAACCAGAGAGTTGTTTACAGCCCATTTACACCCTCCCTTTAAAGCTGTCTAAGTCTTAAGGAGCTTACCTCCAGGATGGATGGAATGTTCCAGAGGAAACTGCTATATGACACCTCCCAAGTGCAGGCTTCAACGTAAGAACTTGGGGACAGGATTACAAATACATAGTCTATAATAATCACTTTCCTCACAAAATTTTTAAGAGGCTTAACCTGATTTTTTTTAAGATTCATTTATTTTTATTTTATGTATATAAGCATTTTGCCTGCCTTGTATGTATATGAATTGCATTCATGCCTGGTGCCCACAGAGACCAGAAGAATTCCTAGGTTCTTTGGAACTGGAGTTATAAATGGTTTTAAGCTGCCATTTGGGTGCTAGGAATTGAACTTAGGTCCTGAGCAAGAGTCTCAAGAGCTTCCTGAACCGCTGCCTCCCCAGCTCTGACTACAGAGCACATCCCTAACCCTTAAGCTGAGTGCCAAGCCCTTGTCAGTATACCTGGTATGCACATAACCTTTTGTAAATGTTTCTAGTTCCAGCAGGTCCAATATCTATTGGATTAGTTAATGAAAGTATGAGTCAGTTGATAATGTAGAATTAATAATTGAACATATAGATCCATCTACAAGGAAATAAGAAGTGAGTGAATGAGTTTGTAGATGATGGGGTGGATGAATGAACACATGAATAAGTAGATAAATGATTGAGAAGTGCGATTCTTTCCAAGAAGAAAAGAGAGCCTCCCTTTTGAGAGATTTTTCCCTAGGATTTCTGTTCCAGTTTCACAGATTACTTCTCCTGTAGGAATGGGGTGTGACAGCTTCTCCAGGGGGCCTCTGCACCTCTCCATCCACCTGTGAGCCATTGCCTCCCGTTATTGCCCTGACCCAGACTGAAGCCACCCAACGCATCACAGGACATCCTCCCATGATGACAACCAAGAACATCTTCCCAGGCTCAAAGCCAATGACAGGCATCCTGCTCCAGACTTCTTCAGAAGCCCTCAACCCCACCACCAAATCTTCTAAGACCAACAAGTTCAAGGGATCCGTCTTCGAGATGCAGGACTCAGTCAGGAGTCTGTCTGAGCGACTCCCAGAGAACTGTGAATCCTCACTTTCTGACTGTACAGACTTCTACCATCTGGGCCTGCATCCATTTATACCAAGGAAACTTCTGTCCCCAAGGCTGCAGACATGTGACCCTATCCCTATGGCCACAAACACCTGTGTCCCTAAGGATCCCATGGCCATGCTTCAGCTGACTGATGAGGCATATGAGTTGAGAAAGAATCTCAGCCCAGCCCCATACCCTCTCAGGAATACACCCACTGTGTCATTCATGGAGGTACCCTCTGCAGATACCATGGAGGTACCCTCTGCAGTTAGCATGGAGGCATCCTCTGCAGATAGCATGGAGGCATCCTCTGCAGATAGCATGGAGGCA